>APFE030842400.1:2507-15002 GCA_000404065.3 Pinus taeda | reverse complement strand
GGAAGACCACAACCAGTTTCACACCCTATGAGCTGGTCTATGGAAAGAGAGCTTTGTTGTCAATCGAGTTTGAGTACAACACCTTGAGAATGGCAGCTCAGTTGGACCTACACTTCAGTCATGCTCAACAAGAAAGGTTAATGCAGCTGAATGGGTTGGATGAACTTCGAATGCAGGCCCTCCTCCACTCAGAAGTGACTCAACTTCAGAGGAAGGTGTGGCATGACCGGCACCTCAATGACAAAAAATTCCAGCTGGGAGATTGGGCGTTGCTATATGATTCCAGACATAAGGATTTCAAGGGAAAACTGAGAACGAAGTGGCTAGGACCATATGCAGTAGAAAATTGTAATGATAATGGCTCTGTTCTTATCCGAACTATTGATGAAGAAGACATCCCCATGCTCGTCAATGGACATCGACTCAAGATCTACAGGAAGCCTCTGTCAAGGCAAGAGTTCGCCAAAACTATGGAAAAATCAGTGCTGGTCATAGAGAAGGGTTCTGCCTCTATTTTGGGCACACCCTGAGCCTCATTTCATATTCTAAAAAAATAAATAAATAAATAAATAAAAATAAAAAAATAAAAAAATAAATAAATAAATGTCCTTGGGTGAAAACCTTTCTGAGGCGCCCAAGGCAGGTAGTAGGAGTGAAAACCTCATTGAGGCGCTCCCGCTGTCTTTCAAAAAAAGAGAATGGGAAAAACCTTTCTGAGGCGCCCAGGGCAGGCAGTAGGGGTAAAAACCTCATTGAGGCGCCCCTGATGTCTCTTAAAAAAAAAAAAGAGAGAAGAAAAAAAGGAAGGAAAAAAGGAAAAGAGAACAAGAAGAAAAAAATCAGCTGATCTTTGAAGTTTTGCAGGTATACAGTGCACAAAAGGAGGACTGTCAACTCACAGACACGGGTTCCTATCAAGCTACCAGACAGCCTCTCATGCACATCCACCATGAACACTCATTTTTGCAAAGTTTGGGCACAATCGGATCATGGTTTGGCCTTCTACAGGAAGCTACAGGACTTTCTACAGGAAGTTCTGTATTTCTACAGGAAACTTCCTGTAGAACGTTTGAGTGGGCTAGAATCAACTACAAGGAGAGATTTGGAGCTTTAAGTCGACTGAGGGGGCATGCGACCACCCTTTTCTATCATTCCCCACTCGTTCCACCTCTTTTCGCTACTAGCACTCCAATCTGAGCAAGCATACCTGCACATGCAAAGAAAGCTCTGTTTTTCAAATAAGGAAAATTGTATTTCTTTTCAATTTTAGAAACAAGGTCTCCTGAGGCTCGAGCGCTCACCTGTTAGGCGAACTCAAGACCTTTCACCTGTGCAATAAGAGTCGAATTATGTCAGCATGCACCCCAGGAGGAGAAACAACTACAGGAATCCTGTAGCAGCTGATCCAACTGGAGTCCCTGCCATGAAGACACCAGCAGCTCACAGGATCGGTGCATGCCATGTTCGCCACCAGAGGAACGGGTCTCCAAGACTCCCAGCCAGCAGCAGCCAATGCAGGGAAGCTCGAGCACCTAACCACAGAGCAGCAGCACGCAGATCCGGCATCCATCGTCTTGAACCCTGGAAGAAATCACGTCCACAGCCGCACAAGTAAGTAACTAACCTTATTTCGTCTCATAGCATAAACTATACTCTGAATGTGCACAACTTTGAAAATGGGCGGATTGAACAAGGTTGGTTGCCACTCAACTGGACACCACAACCCGTCAAGCGGCCTCGTAGGATCCGAACTGGATCGATTGTGCAGGAAGGATGAATAATTGGCACGTGGGAAATGTCCAGTCGGGAAGAAGCAGAGGTATGACAAGATTGGCGGCAGTAACTCCAGCAGAGAGAATTAGGCGTTCAGGGGCACGCTGGGATATGATTACGGTGACGTCGGCCAACGGACCATCAGGGACAGCTCAACCCCGCGCCATGGATTTCGCAGCAATTCGAAATCGGCCGGTGGATTTTTACGATGCACTGCAGTCATTTGTAAAACAATCGTTTCCCAGCCAAATGTGCGTCCTCTTCCTCTGCAAGTGGTTAACCCGAAGTTTTCTACCTGATTCAAGCGTCCTACTGCCACTCAGACTGGTCCTGTGCTGCCGTAAACTCCTTCGGAAGCCAAGAACGAATTCCTACAGGAAACTGCACTACAGGAAACATGGCATCCGCAGCAGTGCAGACTGTTCATGTCGAGGGTGGCGAATTTCAGAGGTAGGCAGAATTTAACCTCCCCATGCAAAGAAAATTTCTTTTCAAAGGTGGTGCAATCGACTTAGAAAAGGGGTAGGAAAATTCAAGTGAAATTCTGTCTGGTTTGATATATGTGTCGTTGCTAGAATCATCGTAGTCATCTGCATGAGCAACTTTCTTCACGCATGGATGAAAATTCCTTCCTGTAGAGGGTGATACCCTGCTGAAACACTGTCAAAACTATAACTTTCATCCCACTGCGTGTATAACGGAGACGTAGCTCTGCGCTCCGAGTGGAAATTCTCGAAATCCTTCTTCTGTATATCTGAGCCGGCAAATTCAGTAGGGTAATCGACCAAAGGTCTTTTTTTTTTGGCTCTAAGGAACGAATCCGCTCATAATTCTCAGTCTGAGAGTGCAAACACAAAATTTGACCATGCCGGGGGAGTTCATTCGAAAGGAACCGTCAGACTCAAATAAGTTACGGGAGACCCCTGAGGTGGTAGAACTGTTCTCCCGTGCACAATGGATGTCATTTTGTGACAAACTCCAGGGGCACGACGATGAAATTATAGAAGAATTCCTTCGGTCCCTGGAGTCGAAGTCAAAAACATTGGCATCGTCAATTTCATGGGACTAACCCTCAGACTCACACCGCAGCTCATCAGCAGGGTGACTGATCTTCCAATGGGAATCCCATGGGATAAGGAGGAAAGGAAGTTGGGTAAGAAGGCTAAAGAATAATTCTTCTTGCCTGAAGAACAATTCTCAGAGGATAAAAACGGAGTGAGGAGGATTAGCCTACAGCCGTTCTAGAGTGAAGTCAGCCTCCAAATTATGAAGTATATCACTTGCGAGGGGCGATTTAGTATCATATATGGTTATCATTTTCGACTGCTCACAGAACTCAGGCACCACATGGACCTCCCCTCGGAGCAGAAATTGAGCATTCCATACTTCCTTTTGCAGTCCATGACTGAATGTGCCACCAAACTCAGAGAAGGGACACCGGACCAGCTAGCACATCATGGGCTTATAAAGCTCCTCGTGGAAGATGCACTCCACACTTTCATTGTCCCTCTCTCATGGGATATTTTCCCGAATATGACAAAGGATGATGACATCCGAGTTTTAGTTGAGGATCTTACTTCCTCCAGCAGTGAAGAGAAGGAGCCTACTCTGGCCGAGAAGAAGACCAAAAGACAGGACACCCAGGGCAAAGCTCCCAAGAAGGAGAAAAAAAGGAACACCAGTAAAGGAAGCTGCCAAAACAAGGGATGATGGGATTGCCCCAACGCCCAGAGAAAAACGACTACAAAGCAGGGCAGAGCAGACTGAGAAATTCCGGGACAGTAAGGGCACCCCTAAGGCTACCTCGGCCAAGATGAAAGAAAAAGTTCCCGCAGCCAAGCAGGCTAAAACTGTGCCCTCGATTCCTACAGGGAAGCAGCAGGGTACTCCTACAGGAAAACAGCAGAGTACCCCTACAGGAAAACAGTAGAGTACCCCTACAGGAAAGCAACAAAGTGCTCCTACAGGGAAGCAACAAAGTGCTCCTACAGGGAAGCAGCAGAGTGGTCCTACAGGGAGGGAGCAGATAATTCCTTCAGGGAAACAGCAAGGTCCCTCTACAGGAAAATTGAAAACGGCTTCTACAGGAAGCCAGAAAGCAACCGCTACAGGACTTTCTACAGGAAGTCCGAAAGGAGAATAACAGCAGGAGAAATCGGCTGAAATCCTAGCTAGGGAGGTAGCAGCTCTACTGGCCGCCCTAAGTACTCCTTCCAAGCCAAAAGAAAAATGAAAATGGGAGACTCCTCTGTATTTCAAAGCAAGGAGTGTGAGAATTAAGACTGGCAGACCCCAGCCTCCATCCAAAGAACCTATCATTATTGTGGATACTCCTACCACGCCAAGGGACAAATCCCCCTCCAAAGCCTCCATTACTTATGAGAGGGGGAGCCCAAAAACATCTTCATGGATGGACAGAGTGGAAAAAATGAGCTCACAAGCCTCTCTACAGGATGTTGAGGCTATTCTACAGGAAACTCTGGCTAGGCTGAAGGAAACTGAGCAGATGGAGGAGAAGGCAGTTGAGTCACCACTAGAGGAGGAGGGAGCAGCCAAGTCACCACCAAAGGAGGAGAAACCTGATGTTATCATGGAACCAAGCCCACAGCCCAACTTGGGCTCTTATTATAACTTTTTGGAAGCAGGAAGAATTATTCCCCAAAAGTTTACAGTGCCACTGTTTTTAGCACTAGAAGAAGAACGGGTACGAACCCACACATGGATGAGGATAGCTAAATCTAAGGGAGTAGCGGATATTAGGCCTCTAAAGGAAAGGCTCAAGGAAGCACAAAGGGAGCTGGCAAGAGTAAGGCATGTGGAAAGCTCCTAGCAAGCCAAATTGAGAGAATAAAATGAGTTGCTCAGACAGCAGCTCCATCTGCAGGAACAAGGGAAAGAAAAGGGCATGGCAGCCAAGGATCCTTCAGCAGAACCTCAAGGGGAAGAAGAGATGCAAGTTGATCTTGAGGAATTCAACCAGCAGCTACAGGAAAGGGGACTGCAGGCAGATATTGAGATACAATCACTAAGGCCACAAGTGCATGAAAAGGAGGCACAACTGGCCTGCATGGCCAGTTGGGCAATGGAAGCACTTCAATGTAGGCAGCCGGCCAAATCTTATGGCCTGTACCTCCGGGACCAGTGGCTGCAGTTCCAAATTAATACATTGGCACAGAGGGGTATCTCTCATATCCACAAGCCCCAACAATTCACAGATTTATGTAACACCAGTTCCTTGGAAGATAAGGCCAAGCTCTCAGAGTTTTACCTCCATAACTTGGCCCTTCCAAACATCACTTCGTGGGACCCCAACACAGCAGTAGGGGACATGCAGCTGATGGCAATGACCTCATGGTTAAACCACGAAGAGAAGAGAGCAGCTGAGGTCAAGAATATCATGGACCGGGAGTTACATGAACCACTGCTGATTAGAGCAAAGCTAGGGGACCCCACAGCACTGAGATCCACTCACCAGCACCTAGCAACCAATTCCCAGGGATTACTAGATTACATGGATCATCAGGCCCAGGCCATAGTACACTTCGAGGATATGGAGAGGTTACTTGGGGACAATTGTGTTCATGCTTGCACTCGTAGGTGGAACACATTGTCCCACAGCCTCAAGATTCGAGAATATCACACTCCAACTCGGATAAGGAAGGCTTTGGCACGGGTACCTCTCTACAAGAATTCTATGCAGAACCTCCAAGCCAGTTGGATAGGCCTCAAGCTAAGTCCACCCTTGCTGTTGGGATTATTAGAGGGAGGTTCAGAAGAGGAGGAGCATAAGCAATGGGAAGAAGTGGAGAGGAAGGCTGGATTTCATGACAGTGTTGAGGACACTACTTCAAAAGCCTGGGATGTGAGAGTGGCCATCAAAGCGATGAAAGATGAGGAGTTGGACTAGTTGCTCAGGGATGAGCAACCCTTTAGCAGGGTGTGATGATGAGCCCCAAAATTGGTAACAATTTGGGCTCATTTGGCCTCATTTTCATTGTTCAGCCCTTGTTCAAATCCGTCATTTTCTATAGTTTATGCATTACTTTTAGTATGTTTGTGTCTTTGGTACGAATAGGGGAAGTTACTTTTCCTAGGTGGTTAACATGTGTCTATTTCAGGTTTTTGACATACATTGGAGCAAAGTCAAAGAAATCATGAGCTATAAGGCAGCCAAGCCTGAGGTTAGGACTTGAAGGAAGGATGCCTATGGCATTCAATGACCCTTCCTCGGGATTTTCACCTTCAACTCCGAACTCCAAAAACCAGCAAGCCGAATCTAGAAGGCAGCCAATCAACATTTAGAAAGGGACTGTTTGACTCACAGTTCGACAGCCGAGTTCCACAGATTGAGGAGGCCAGCTAGGTCCCTTGTTATCTATAAATGTTGAGGCCCCAGCCTTCGTGAAAATACTTTTGAACCTATTGTGTACTTGGCACCTCAGTGCTGCAGCAGCTTTATTTTGTTCCTTTGTAGCCATTTTTGGCATAACTGTTATGAAACTTTTGGGATAATGAGAAGCAGTTTGGTTTCCTAGCAAATCTGAGTTTTTCATAGGAGCCAAAGCTCTCAAGGTTGGGCCCAACCTGAGAACCTAGGACCTCCTTTCTGTATTATTGTTTTTCCCTTTACGTATCACTGTTTTTTTTTCTCTTTTATGCATTTGAACACATTGTTGTTAAGTAGATTTCGTTATGATGTTGGGATAGGTCACTGTTTATGAATGACTTTGGTTTAGATGTTTTGGTAGGATAATAACAGTAAGATCTCCAAGGAAAAGAGACAACTACACTCCTGGTTTCACCTCGGCCTTATTGGATTTGGGGCTGGAATCGAGGAAACAGTGCTGCCTCACAAAAACACTAGTTTGTTGTTTATGCAATCTTTTAGTGTGCTTGTTTTAGTTGCAGAGATTAGTCATGGGTTTGGACATCTGAAATGTTTCCTTACATAGATGGTGTACAAGGTTTTCTTCCCAAATAAAGTTGCTGCTCATTTATGTTGATTGATAGAAAGAATAGATTAGTTTAGGATTTGATCATTTGCAGGTTTTTGTAGAATTGATCAAGGCCCACCGTGCAGGGCATCCTCTTCCTTCATCCATCCTCCCAAAGCATCATCTAAGCCTCCTGTTCTGTCTCGTAGCTAAGCTGCCCTTTTCCCCATCTATCCTTTGTGTCTACGAAACCTTACCTTCTTGCTCATCATTGCCTTAGCCATCTTCGAGCCAAGTCAGCCTTCTACACCTCTCCACCGAACCACCCACCAGTCCTTAAGCCATGTTTAGACCCCTATCCTACCTCTAGATCCATCCATGCACCTTCCCTCACTCATCCACCTCCTAAAAACCGACTTCCAAACATCCTGTAGAAGTTCTGAAGTTTCCTGTAGAAATTCTGAAGTTTCCTGTAGAACCCCTGCAGACTTCATGTAGAAGCTCACAAGTGAGGTTTCCTGATAGCCAAACCTTGTGAGACTCTGGGGAAGAGTGTTAGGGACTCCTTAAACCCTCTCTGAGCCTCTCCACCTAGTTCCAAGCATTCCTCTTCCTTGATCCACTCCTGCACAGTGAAGCAGAGTTCAAGCATATGCATGTGAAAATCGACACTTAATCAAGAAAATACAAAAAGATACTTTCTAGAACAAAAGTAGTCTAAGACATGTGAATTTCCCCTTTTTGAAGTCAATGGCATCTCATTCAATAGTTTGTATTCTCATTGTTGCATCAATAGAACTAGCTGGTAGAATTAGGGTTTGCTAGGGTTTGCATTCCTCTTTGGCTTTCAGTTTTTTTCCGCAAGTAGATTAGCTCCCCTTTGAGTTAGCTTTCATCCATCATTTACAAGCTTCTTCTAAGAACTTATAGAAGTTGGCTATAACCCTAGCGGACTTGTGCCAGCTGACCAAGTGACAGCTGTGACAAGAGCTAGTACTTGTGCATATAGCACCGTCGCTTCCAAGTTTGTTACGAACAACCGGGTTGATAAAAGTAAAGAAGGGAGTCCCAGGAGTTGCAGCATTATCGCTGCAATACTGGAGCCCACCAGATGGCTGGCTACAACTAGTAAAGAAGTCTGCAAATCTAATTTTCCAATGCACAGATAGGATGACAGCTCTCTGGCACCAGAAGAAGAGAAACCTTAATAACTCATTCGTTGATACATACAAGACTTTAACACAAAGATAGGATGATAGCTACTCTAATGCTAAACATCAAGAATTCAGGAATGTAACATATCAGGCATAGCTTGGAAGAGAAGGGAAATGGAAAGTGAGCAATTAACAACAAAAGAAGCTTGTATTAGCTGAAAATGAAGACGAGATGCTGCAAGTGTCAAAATAGTTACATTATGCAGAAGTTGAAACTTACATCAAAACATCAACTATCAACCCTGTTACATCTTGTTTTCGGGTATATATAGAGTTTCATTACAAAGGAACTTGGCCACTTTAGGTATGGAGGGGTCATAATTGACCACCAATTGTATTTAACTGCCTGATGGAGTCTCTGAGTGAGTTTGCTTGTTTTAGTGGATGAATCTGATCTTTTCAGGTGCTCTGTTGTCCTCTCAAGTAGCTGGAGTGTTCATATCAATGAAGTTCCATAACTGTTAAATGCAATTACCTGCTCATGCTCTGTCCTTTTCCTCCTCGGCCATACTATTTGTTAAATATGGTTGTTGAGGAGAAACTACAACTGGTACTGGTGAGCTGATTGCCTTCGTCCTTCAGGTACTCAGAACAGTCAAGGGACGTGGACTGCATGGCGAGTGGACGAGTTGGATGAAGGAGAGAGATCAACCATTGGATCGAGAGAACAGACGGCGAAGGTGAGTCAACAGTGATATAGGAAGAAAGAAGAGTTGGATGAATGTGGGCCATTGGATCTCAGGTGGACATATCCAATGGTGATTGGGCGGAGAAGGCACGCGACAGTTATCGGGCGGGGTCGAAGGATTGGGTGGTAAGCGGTATCGATCACACCGCGTTTGGGCATTGGGCGGTAAAGGGCGAGGGTGTGCGATTCCATTCAACACATGACACGTAGTGGTAGAGGAGAGAGAAAACCACTCTCCATCACGCGCTAACGTTCCATCACTTCATGGATGCGGCAAGAGCAAATGCCGCTCGATATTCGGCAGAGATGATCAGATGGCAAGGAAAAGATCGTGCAAGTCACTTTATCGAGCGCGACGGGAGTTGTTGGATCAACGGGGCAAATCAATGGTGGAGGTTACGACGATGAGTTTATGAAGGCACAAAGTCTTATGGGTGTGGTTTTATGGGGTTTTGGGTTTTAGTACTCGGGGCTTGTAACAAAGGGGTGTTACACTGAAATTTGTCACCATGAATATCTGCAGTTAATATGGCTCCATCAATAGTCATATTATCCTCCTTTTCAAGCCTCATACCTCTGCTCTTCATGTCAAAATTCAGAAAGAGAGAAAGTCACTTAAAAACATGTTTATCTCTGGGTACGCAGGTTCTCTCTACCTTGCCTGCGTGTACGCACTCCAAACACACTGTACCTACGTACTTGTACGCTCTGTAAGCCAAAGAATGGGTGCGTACCCCTGTAAAGGTCAAAAGGCGCGAGTTTCATCTTTAAAAAAGTTACTTGTGGTCACTTCTAGAGCCTTCTAGAAGAGTGTTTGACGTGTATTGAGCGCCTCCAGATGGTTCATGCATCCCTATGATAGAGGAACTTATCCCATCAAGAGAGGAGCTACCCCATCCAAAAGAGGGAGTATCCCATTGATGTTGGAACTGAATAACTTCTTCTAGAATACTATAAATACAGGCCTTGGGCCAAAGGAGGGGAGGTTGAAAGCTGAACATTCTAAAGGGTAAATGCTGCTGGAATTAGGACTTCCATTGTTGACTTGTGAGGAGAGATCACTATCCTTCCTTGTTGCATATTGGGAGTGGGTGAGCTTGTCAAAGTAGAGGAAATCTCTTGTTGGACCCTGGGAGGAGCTTGCACAACACCAAGGCTCAGGTTGTAATGGTTCCTTTTTTGTTTCCTTAATACAAATAGTCCATTCTTCTCAATGATTTGTTGTTAATGAATTATTTCATGTACTCCTTGGTCTATGTGATGAATATGCTTTGTTTTGTGAAATATTCAGGTGGTTATGTAATCGTTTGCCTTGTTAGTGTACTGCAGTTCTTAAGTGAAGGAGGAGCTCATCTGGATCAGCAGGCTGGACTGTACAACAGCGTTGGACCTAAGGAGATGGAAAACACTTGGTTTCTCAAATAGAATAATGTATGTTTAGAGAAGGATTGCCTCTGTTTTGGTTTGTTTGTCACTCCGAGAGTCCTTAGACTCCCTAGGGCGGTTAGGTTTGGTCCGCAAAAAATAACTCTCCACCATGACAAATGGCCGACTCCGCTGGGGAATCCAATTGATAATGATTGATTTTTCCTTTGAGCATTACTTTGATCTGAAAAGAGTCTTGTTTCTTTTGTCTTTTTGGTTGCTTGACTGTGTTTTTGGGTGGCTTAGCTTAGGGTCGAGTTAGAACTTAGGTTTTCTTTGGTTTACAGTAGTACGCACCTCTGCGTTAGACACAGTGCGTACTGTAACGCACTGTATTATGTACACAGAGCGTGCACGCACCTAGTTAAACAGGCTGCCTGCGTACCCTGTTAAAATTAAGAAAATTCCCTTTTTTATCACTTTTTCCTTTTAAATTTTGTTTTTCTTAGTCTTCACTGCCCAGACCCACTGGTTGACTGTCAAAAATCTTCACTTGTACTTGTTCCATTAGTGTCGAAAGTTTTAGTGAAATTCGTTGAGATTTTAGCCTTAGGGTTTTGATTTTTATATTGGTCCTGTAGTGACTTTGGGTTTAGAAGTTGCAAAGCCTTAGATATCTCTGGTTTTGTCAGTCTTCTTAGGAGTCGGACCAGTCGCGAAATCTACCCTCGTGAGCAACCTACCTTTGTTTTGCCTCTTTGCAAAATTTCGATATAACTTGTTCATTTAAAGTTGTGAATTTCATTTTCAAAAAGAACAAAAAGAGATTGAGTTTTTGTTTTGATTAGTTTGTGATTCTGCATAAACTAGTCCTTGGATTAATCATTGCCAAGTAAAACATCCCGGAATCATCCTAGTAAGCTTTTGCTTCTTAGATTAACTTGTTAGTGAAAAATTAGGTACATTTCCTTTGATTTGCTTTTGAGTGATTTTTCATAGATTTTCATAGATCTTGAAATTGCTTTGATTAGATTAGTTTTACATGCTTTTATTACATAGGAAAATATCACCGATCTCCTTTGCGACGTTTGCTTTAGAGTAACATTTGACGTCTTTGAAAGAGAAAGGAATTTTTTCGTGAAGTAAAGAGTGGTCATGTTTTGTGTGCTTTGAAAGATAAAGAGAATTGTTTCTTTGATTGTCTTTTGAGAAAGTTGTTTTTATTGAAAAGATTGCATTCTCTCAACTCTCTTAATTAGAACATTCATTGAAAAGCGAAAATTATCAAATCATCTTAGGTGCATCTTTTAGAAAAATGGAGTCGAGTCTATACACCATCAAGTTTCATCTCCATTACCTTTGTCCTAAAGAACAACCATTAAAATCAACGCTTAAAGTAAAATTAACTTAGAAATTTTTATTTTCTAGGGCTCTGAAGCACCAACATAGATCATGCTAGTGTCTTGGAGTAGGTGAGTAATTAATTCTCCAAGACTATTAAACCAAACAAGTAGCTTATCTTGTGATAGAATAAATCCAGCTGTTACATTTATATTCTGGGAAAGCTCCTCTTAAAGGAGAAGCACGAGCTCGTGTCCGATCCAGTGAGGGGATCAATCCTCCCTCGTTGGGAACGACGCCAGACACGCACATATTACAAACAGTAAACCTCAGATTATTGTTGAGGAGCCAGGGGATCACTTATCGGTAAACCTTGGATTGACCATTGTCAAGGAGCCGGTAAGGGTATTGAGCTTGTTACTCTGCCCTTGCGTGCTGTCGGAGTGTAGACTGTTCCCCCAGGTGTATTTGTTGCTGTTGGTAACCTTAGTGGCCATAATCTTAGGATTCTACCCAAGGTGACGGTGGTGGAAGATCCCACTGTACCTGGAGAAGACGTCGGCTAGACTCACTTGGATTTTCTGGGGGGTTCACTTCACTCGAGACGGTTAAAGTGGAGGAACTTGGTCCAGTCTATTCATTAAGCAGGTTGCCGGGGTAACTGTTCCACCTGCTCTTTCTGTATTGAATCCTACGAGGTTGGATTTCATCACCAACTAGTGTTTTTGGTCCGGAAGCTACTGTTTGTGTTTGGTTTGACGCCCTAGATTCTTTAGGCGTGTGTTTCAAAATTGATTGGTTCTTTAGCGACTTTAGGTGTTTTATTTGAGATTTTACTTTGGTTTCATGTGTAGTAGTTAAAAGTCTTTAGCTGTGGCTGAACCAACGAGACGCTCCCGTAGACTTCGGGGTGAGCCTCCTGAAGTTGTTTCCGTGGCCGATTTATTGAGGCGATCCCGTAGATTACGAGGTGACCCTCCTGAAGAGGTCCGGCCTTATTTCAAAGGATTAAAGCTTCTTGTTACTCCTGGTGGCAGTAGATTACTTTCACCTGAAGAAGGAGAATCTTCATTGGTAGTTCATTTGGATTACCAAAGTTTAGAAACAGGATACGATCCTGAAGCTGTTGAGGTTTCTGAACTTACTGGTAGTGTTGCATCTGCCAGTGATATAGGTGAAG
>APFE030842377.1:0-17243 GCA_000404065.3 Pinus taeda | reverse complement strand
CTCGCCATCACACATTAGGGAAAGATAAATCCAAAAACAAACTAAAGTAAGAAAAAGGTTAACTAAGCACATATGGTGTACCACACTTCATCAGTTTACAATACCCGGATTGATAATTTATGTAGAGCAATTTAAGACGTTAAATTGACTAGACACCATTGTTTTCCACTAGGGAAACTAGACTAGCGATGTAAGTATAAAGTTCTTGTTTAAAAAAGTACATAATGAGTTGAGAATCTAGCTGAAGGATTATCTTGACATAGATTTATACTATTAGCAGCATAAAGGCCTTGGCCATACCCACAAAGAGAGCTAGAATAAACAACATATAAAGGCTCCAGAATTGATCAAAAACATAAATGAACACCATCATTGTCAAGTAGAGTGTGAGAGATCTATAGGTGAAGAAGGATCACTAGTTGTAGTTGTACCCTTGCCTTTTTCTAGGAGTGCTTCAATTATATTTAGTTGTGGCTGAATCGTCTTGTTTTCCTTTGTAAGTTGTTGGTGCTCCAAATGCAAAAGCTCATTTACAGGGCCATCCTTCTTTTGATGTCTTCCTTTTTAATCATATCTTTACCAATTATAATTTTCATATGCCAATACAATTGAACAACATACAGGTAGATATTTTGTCTCCCCCTAGTGTGCCCTGAATCCGGGTCTTCAGTTTGAGCTAGAATGTTTGCATCTATATAGTTATTTCATTCACTGCTCCAAGGAAGGGGGAACTATATGATGGAAAGAGTCAAGTAAAGAACCTGGGGTAATGACCAGAGCCACTACCAGGGACACAGGGAAGAGGGTTGCATAATATGAAACCGACAGAAGAGCCAATGATAGGAGAAAATGAAAACATGCAAGAAACTCTGCAGCTATAAGAAGTGCTCAACATTTGAAAACACCACACAATGAATTAAGCCTTTGTGAGGTGGTAAAAGGAAACTAAATTTAGTTTAAGAAAAAAAAATTATGGCTGAAAATTACCTATATATCCCTGTGGAGAAAGAGGTCGTGGAGTTGTTTGCAAGCTTGAAATCCTGAGTCCATTGACTGCTACAAATTCACATCTTTTACCTCGAAGGGCCTTCAACCTAGTCTCAAAAATGAGAGTGAGTTTTTTTTCTCTTAAGAAGAGACCTCAATGTGAAGACCTAATCGTATAATTGGTTCGCTTCCAATTATTATTGCTCCATTAAGGGTGAGAAAAATCCCACCTTATACACCATAAATCACTACAGAGTCAATGCCTAGTGAGAGTTCTTAGCTTTCCAACCAAAACAGAGTGCATGATCTCCCACCAAGCTCAAGCGAAGAGCTCAGAGAGCCATGGGGAGGCTTGGTTTAAGAGACCAAGGCTCTCCCCACGCTACAAAGAGGAAACAACAACGAAGTGATGGAGAGAAGCAAATTGCTTGAAATTATCCTCTACAGGAAATGCACTTTGCATCCAAAGGGAAACTTGCAAGGCTAGACATTAATGTGGTAGAATTAAGGTTGGAATGTGTAAGCTTGCCCATATTAATTTTGATAGATGCTAGTTGGATTTTGGTGTGATGGATCCTCCACCCTTCGACCTGTGTTAGGCATTGTCGATGGAGATATCTCCATGTGCGACTTATTTGATAGGGAATCAACTTGATTGAGGACGTTATATGTCTAACTTAAACATCAACTTAAAATTAAATTATTATTATTACAAAATAATTTGTCTTATTTTTTTAAAATAATAAATTACTAATAATCTCGCAAAAATATAACTATTTATTAATAAATAAATTAAGAATATGAATATGCAAGATTAAATGTGAAGCACACTCCACAACCATTATCATGGTTCTTGCACCACACCAAGTGAAAATTGTTAAATATAAATGGCATGACAATTTTAAAAAGAATTTTCACAATATCCAAATATCCCATAGATGTGCAAGTTTAAGAAATATAGACAAATATGACCCATCAAAATACTAAATGTAAAAGATATTAAAGCTAGCTTAGGTAAAACCTAAAAACGTTGCTTAATAAAAAAGTCAATGAATGTGTAGAAGCATTTATATCTGTTAAATAATAAAATTCATAAATTTTTGGTAATATAATTTTGAAATATTTAGAAAATTAATCTCGGCAATTTCATTTAAATATTAAAAGCAAAATTATTGTTGTTAATATCAAAAATACATTGACCTAAAAAATAGCTTAGTTTTGGTGTGAGGAATTAGATGTAGGGTTTGAAATTTTTGGCTAAAAGAACCCTGTAAGCATGGGCACTTTCAATCCCCAAATATTGAAGGTCACACTAAGGACAACTATAGGAATTGCAAAACCTTTAGGTCGATATTATGTGTAAAATATGAGGTATTCTAAAATGATGTGTGACATTCACAGTTTAACTAGACATACACTAATTTATTAAATATCCATTAAGAGGTAGATTACACACTTTAAGAACATAGACTCATAAAAGTTAAAGCTGAACATATATTTCATTCATTAATCACAAAAACATGATATTTACATAAAAAAAACCATATACATTCTCCATTACAAAACTTGAGAGATTTACAAAGACAACTTTAATATTCTAGACTCCTTTCTCCCTTATAAAATCTTTTACACACTCTCTCTTGCTAATGATATCACTTTACAACCTTTTATATGTATCTCCCCATGGGTACTGTACTAACCCAACCATAGATCATTTACAAATTTTATCAATGCATTATAATTCCTTGTCGAATGCTTTTGTGGTTCACTATTTTTTGGTGTGTAGTGTCTTCAACACAACATCTCTCCCTAGCTTGAAGAAATATCCTTTGGTGTAGGTATTCAAAACTTGTGAACATTTTTTTAAATATTGGCCTTCGATTAGTTCCAATAGGCGCCCAACACTACTATCTTGCTTGTCCCTCATCCATAGGCTTAAGGTGTGACAAGTGCTACTAAGCATACCTTGGTGAGAAGGGAGCATACAATGGGGGTTACTTGAGTAATTTGTAAACGATTGAACTCCACTATGGTTGTCCATGACTTGTTGAAATTATCCTAACATTGTTGTAGTGGTGTTGGTAAATGGCCTAAGGCCCTATGTTATGGAAATGACAGGGGGGAAATGAATGTACCATCTGATTGGAGAAAAGAGACGAATTGATGAGAAGTAGATGGATAGTTATCTGTCTGGAAAGAAAATATGAGTAATGATCAAAGACTGATGAAGAAACATTTCATGAAATGGGATGCGAAGATGGATGCATAGGTGTCAGGGTAAGAAAGTATTGAAGTAGAGGATTATTGGAGGGGTTGACGATAGAGGGAGTGAGACATATGAAATCACCTTGAGCTATGGTTATGTATCTGAGGAAAGTATCCTATTGTAAAACACAACTATGATCCCCTTTAGAAATACCACACCACTATAATTGGTCTCACTACAATGCTTGGATTTATTATCTTCAACTTCCATTTCTATCTTAAATTAGTCTACATCTTCTTAGCTAACTTCGCCATTGGTACTCTAGTCATGCATCCTACATAAGATGTCTTCATTGGCCTTCCTTCTTGAACATAGGAGTTGTTATGCAACCAACTCACAAATAGATAGATCAAAGACTTAAAAATTATCCTCTTCGAGGGGGAAACATAAAAAGTTGTCTTTTAGGGAGCTTAAAATCCATCATCATCGAGTGAAAAATTCGATACATGGAAAGAAACCCCTGAAGGGGGCAAGGATTAGGTGGCAAATTATCACAAACCTTCATGTGACATTTCAACTGGTGTCGAATGAATGATCTATGAGTGGAGCACACACTCTAGTTGGGCTACATGATCTATCACAAGCCCAAACATGTATAACAGATCCCCCAACACTCTGATGAGTTGCGGTTGGGGGGCGTATGGGAGATAGCTTTGTAAATTACATATAATACATATAAACTTATCCAAGGAAAAATATGGACATAGAAAGAATGTTGACAAGAAAACCATTTATAAACTCAAGTAGAATAATCTAGGTTGAAGTCCTAAACTTTAAAGTCCCATTTTTCATAAATTATCAGCCAAAGTATTGAGTTCCAAGTAAACACAATCAAAATAAGTGATCAAATCTAACTTACATTTTTTCCCATTTCTAAATAATGCATTTTATTCATAGAGAAAAAATATGTAAATATATGTAAAAAATTGAAATAAACTTATTTGCAAAACTAATAAAATTTCATGCCAGTTGACTTTGACACATGACATGTACTAGGTGCAAGCACATGAAGACAATGTTTATGGTACAACACACTACAAAATGAAACAATATGGTAAAAACTGGAAAAGAGTCAAAATGCTTATATTCACTTTAAATGCACTTTTCATCATGAATTTAATGTATGTATCAATGATGCATTGTTGAAACTTGAACACACAACACACACACACACACATGTTATGTTATAATTATTCTATGTTACATTATATAGTCAAATAAAAATATAGGAAGTATAAGTTACAAAATCATTACTCAACTAATAAATTTAATAAGGGTGAGAACTAAGAGATATATAGTTGTCATATCATTAAATTAAAATAATTTTACAAATATGAGTAGTGAAATTTTTAAGGAAAATTATAGTTTATAGATAAACGAGAGTCTGAAAAAGTTGTTAAGCATCACCTACCTTATGTTATTATGAAGAACACATTATATTAAATAGTTATAATTAAGTTTTGATATATATATTATAATATATATGATGTTATATGTATATCTATATATGTTATGTTATATACTTTAGTTAGCTGTTATATATAGTTATGTTTAGTTAATATTATAGTTGTATTTCGTATAATATATAGTTGTATTATATAATATATATATATTTTAATATGTTTAAATATTTTATGTATAGTTATTAATATGTTAGTTATTTATATAACTTTTATTTTTGTTCTATATATATTATTAATAAGATTTAATTAATAATAAAATTTTCTGTTTTGAACTTAATACTATAGTACATTTAATTTTTTAGAACATTTTTTGTAAGCTTGGTAGGACTCTCGATTTTCATTTTACATTCCATTCACCCACTACGAGGGAGAGTAGCACAAGATTCGAACCCAAGATCTCCGATTCGGTGAGACTTCATTCCATGACCATCACCACTTGAACTACTCAATGCGGACTTTTTAGAACAAATTATTATATTTATATTAAAAAAATATTTAAAATATAAATAAATTTAAATTTAAAATAAAAAATGAAATAAATATTTTTTGATTGAATAAAGGTTCACCATGAGCAACCATATTCGTCATGTCAATTTAAAGTTGATAATTTATTTTTTTATTGGTCATAGTTTAGTTGTTTTCTGTTTTGGAATTCTTTGACATTTTTGTCAAATTGTTTAGAAATTTAACAGCTTTAAATTTAAAAAAAATATTTTTTTTTTAAAATTTATTTCACTAAATTCCTATGAAAACTTTAGAACCTAAAATAATTAAAAAATAAAGTTTTCAGTATAGAAAATATTCCTAATAAACATGCTACCATTGTAGATAACTTATACAATGAAATAAAAAAAAATAATACCTAAATTTTTATTTTTTATTTTTATTTTTTGTGGTTTTCATATGATAGGTGTTTTTTCCAAATTACTTTATTTTATTTTGCAAGGAAAATTAAATAAAAGAGACAAAAAGATAGGAAACCTACTTTGGCTGGAGCCTTTGGGTCATTAGCGGGGTTGATGGGCAGCTAGATTGAGTTCCTCCATCTCGGTTGAGCTTAGAAATCTTCGGTCATACTTAGAAATCTTCAGTCAAAATCCTTTTCCTTGTGGTCTACGCAAAATGGCTTGCACAAATCTCAATCTGTGTTTTTTAATAAGAAAAAGGGCTTGATCGAACCATATATCTTGATCGAGCATCCTTTTTTCAACAAAACACGCCCCGTCTTTGCCAAAATATGTAACCCAACTCCATGCGCTCACTCGTAATGGTGTCATAAAGAATGCCAAATCTTGGATATATGTCCCTTTTACTATTCGTCTTAACTGCTATTGTACTTCACCAATTGTACATTACTATTATTAACTAAATTAATCCTTTATTCAATAAACTAAAGCTACCCTACTCCTGACCTCCTAGGTTTTAGGCTACGTCATGTGATTACTATGCATTGGACCCTATGGGCTCATAGTACACCTTCAACTGACTAGCTTTGACCATAATATTTAAGGGTTGACCTTGGAGTGTCGTTAATTTCACTACATTTTCCTTTGTAATGTATATTACCCTAAATTCCCCTAACCATCACATGTGCAACAATCCTAGATGTTGCAGAAACTTATTGTCATACATTAACACGAGTTAAAAAAAATATTGCAATTTTAATGCCCTATTGAAAATGGTATTGCCTTACAATGGGATTTCAAATGACCAAGAATTTCAACCTTAAATAAAAATAAATTGCTCTTGGTAGAACCACTATCTGATTTAGGTGTTGATTTTTAATGTTCTTTGTAATCATGATATTTGATCTTTAATGAAATGGTTGAAAAAAGTTGAACTTTTAACCCTAGAAGAAAGAGAGTGATGTTGAATCACCAATTTTGCATTTGGAGTGTTTTTCATGTTTTTTGTAGCCATGATATTTACGCCGAAAGATGTTTTTATTGTGGGGTTGGGGTCGGTAGACACTGTTGAACCCAACCAATCAGTGAGTCTTATTTTCATCATCCTCACTCCAATCGATTTACAACATGTGGAACAATCCCTGGAGCTACAAGAGTTTTCCAATTGAAAATATCTTGGTGAAAAAGCTTTGATCCCCTCACATTTTTTCAGTTGAGCCGAGAGATTCAATTCATTAGTGCAACACGCCCAGGACAAAGGCATCCATGATGACACCCAAGCAAAGCCGAAGGCAAGAATCTAATTGGCAATCTCAAAAAAGTATATATGTTGAAAAATTTTATGCATCGTTGGATGTTTGATCTCAATTCAAAGCCTACAATCGGCTACAAGTTAGCGCTATATCATTTGGTGAGAAGTCCCCCAATTCCCGAGATCATTTCTATCAGTGGCTAGTTTGATGGAAAAAGTTCTCTGCTAGAAGCTCTACTGGGCTTCAGATTCAATGTTAGAGAAGTCGAAATGGAAAGGCGAAGGCCGTTGATGTTGCAAATGGTGCACAACCCTTCTGTTGTAGAACCTCGCTGTTGGTTTTAGGATGAGGATTCTGATGACTATGAAGCTCCAATTTTACTATCTTCTGCTTTTGCTGATTCCATCAAAAGAAGAAAAGAGGAGAATTTGAAGAAAATTCGCAGAAAATCCGAGCTGCAGTCTCTATGAAGCCTATTGTGATGCGTGCAAAGTATGCCTACTACCCAAATTTGACAATCATTGATACCCCTGGATTCATTCTCAAGGCAAAGAAGGGTGAACCAGAAAGTACACCAGATGATATTTTAGCTATGGTAAAGGCATTAGCAGCACCCACCCAACTTTTTCTTCTATTCCTTCAACATAGTAGTGTGGAGTGGTTCTCTTCACTTTGGTTGGACATAATTTGTGCAGTTGATACTACTTTGAGGTGTACAATTGTTGTTATTTTTTAATTTGAACTTGCAACTGAGCGCACAAGAATTGAAGACTATTCTGATTGTGAGAGAAGCACTGTTGCTGGGGTTGGAGGCTATATTGCTTTTCATGCTGCTTTGAGGTGGGCCTATGACCATTTCATCCAAAATTTGACAAATAAATGCGAGGAGCTTGTGAGGCATCATTTGGACTTAGTGATAAGTCCTTATTCTCAGGTTTATAGGTCAGAATACAACATGGGAAATTGATTTTTTGGCTTTGTAGCAACAACAATAGGATATAGGTTCAATTGTCTGCTCCAATGTTTATGGACCTTTATGAAGATCTAGGATGTCCCCAAGAAGAGGGATTGGATGATGGACATGAGAATGTTGCTCTACTAGGGTACCTACAAGCAACACCAAACAAAGGGTTTGATTCAAGAGATCCACTTAGAGAAAGTCAAATGATTGTCCGTGAGACACCTTCGCCAAATCAACCAAGCAGTGAGATGGGTGCATCAAAGAAAAGGGAATATGGAATTGCCAGTGGACGTGTTGGAGCTGGATTGGGAGGGTGGAAGAGGCAAATTCCATTGGTATCTAATTCTCATGTAGGTCAAAACAAGGAGCCTAAACATTCCAACTCGAATGTGTTATTTTGGAACAACAACCCTTCATCAGCATACACTGAAGTTTGTTCTTTAGCTGTCCAACATTTTGGGATTATTCATGAAGCCCTCATAGAACATGTGTGCCATCCGCTCTGAACGCTGGCTTCCTGACTCATTGTCAAGACAAATTAATAGTGGCACTGGGAGTGGAGCTATTTACTGTGACTAATGAAACGTTTATGGACATGTTTGTTGCACCTGGTGTTGTGGACCTTCTTAGGAATGAACGCTAAGTTATGCAAAAGCATCTAAAGACTTTGCAATCTTTATTGAATGAATTTAGGGATCTTGCTTGTGCGCTTTGAGTTCGAAGGTTGTTGGAACTTGGGATTGAGAAAGGGAAGACACACTGTTCGAATAAACAGTAGGTGGAATTATCCCAGAGTCACTGTCGCTAGTTTTTTGTAATGATCTTAACATTTGGAATGCTAACTCAAATTCTATGTAGGGTATAAAAGTCGTGTAAGGTTCTAGAGTGGTTTAGGCTCAACATAGACATGGAGTTACATTTAAGAAGTTTTGGATGTTGAAGTGAAACAACCTTTGTTCAAGGTAATACATGTTCTATTTAGTTTTGACTTCAATGGTTGACTCAATGGAGTCTAGACTCTCCAATGGTTCTTTCCATGGACTTGATATCTTCTTTTACGTAATTTATAATGTGCTATTTTTCCTACCAACCTATCAATGTGTTGTATGTCCATGTTGTCTCGAATACATGTATCATGTATGCTTAGTTGTGAAATGTATTTTACATAATTTAAATATAGTCAATATCATCTTTGAAACAACGCTTTCCAATCTGCCAGAGGTAGCAAAGACTAGAGTAATATGCCTCTTCCACCAGTGAAGTCAAATATGTCACAAGAAACCTTGTATCTCTAAGAGAAAAACTCAAGAGATCTCACATGAGTTTGATTGATATTCCCTTACCTATCAATGTTAAATTATGTTGATATTTATTAGCAATGTAATTTGTAATCATTCTTCTTTCATTTGTCTGCAAGTATCATAATCCTATGAGGCTTGAGTAGGAGATCATGTGCTGAAATTTGATCTACTAAAACTTGATTTTCTCTAGGCCTAATATTTTATCTTACCATAGTAGTTGCGGCTAGAGCTTGTATCTATATTTCTATGAAATAACATGTTAGTAGTGATGTGCCACTTTTACAGTGACTTTATACCATCTCATACATAATTTATGATCCGGATTCATCAAGGTTTTGATTCAAAATCAGGAAGCCTTTAACAAAATCCATCCAGAGATGTTGCTGTGCATGGAATTCATGTGAAGACACCTTAGTAGATTGCAATCTATTTGAATGAATACCTACTGTTTTACCTTGCTTAAGGTTAGTTAACCTATAGAATAAAATTTTCTAGAGATAATTAATCACCATGGTGGGATTTCAACCATCTCATACAAAATAAATTAAGCATCTCACATGTTCACAAGAAGCCAACACCGAGGTCTTAGTATGAGACAAACATCTTATTATGAGATAGAGCAAGAGGACATCACAAACATCTTAGTATGAGACATACATCTTATTATGAGACTTTTCTATTGCTAGACCATGGCATTTTCTATGTTCAGGTTTCAGAGTAAAGCATGAAAGTTATGGAGAAAAATTAATTAGTTGGACTAAAACTTAAAAGACGTACACAACTTCCCACCTCCTTGTCGGAGATAAGATATCCATGCACAAAATGACCTCAGTATTCTAGTTCAATATACAAAGATCATATTTAGCCATTTCCATATAAGCTTTCCATTTAAATAATTTCGTCATTTTTGTACAATACAAGATGAATTTCAACATTTTTACACATCACAAGTTGTTGTTGCTTCTTCTTATATATTGTTAAGAGTATAGTTGTACTCTTACTATATATATATAATCTTACCCCTTCCTGCCCCACACATACATATTCACTTGATATTTATTTGTTGTATAATTTGTTTATTCAATCTCTATTACATTAGTTCCCAATTGCCCAACACTTCTGAACATGAACACTTCTGTTGGGTGGCCCTCAACTGTAGCCTGCAAAATTTAATACACTAAAAATCACAAATAATAATTGACTAATAGATTTATTGGTTAATGTTTATTTTTTTTGTACATGTCGATGGTAAATCTTCCATCTATTTTCTTTCTACTCAGTTAATCCTATTCGTTTAATCACATTTCTAAAAATAGTCCCCACTTTTCAGATAACATATTGCAACTAAGAAAAGGGTGAAAACTTAAAAGTTAACCAAAGAAGATGATAAATAAAGCCTCTGTTTTGAAGACAAATTTACTAGGATAATGCAAGGAAGCTTCATTTCAAAGTTAATTTATGCTTAATCCTTGTTGGAGATTCTTCTGCCTCTTGGCAGAATGACCTTCGAAAATAGTGGAAGACGACACTGACTACCTTCTAAATTTATATGTAGTATCTATATCTATGTAGATCAATAGAGAATATCAAGGAGAAATCGCAGGGGCTCATGTTTATGACAATCGAGATTGGTTGTGTAGATTATTGCATTAAAATTTTGTTAGAAGTTGCATTGTAACATGGCTCACGAGGATATGTCAAATCTGCCTCTTCTGAGATCTTAGATTGTAAGAATTTATTGAAGGTAAAGAGGTTTCAATTAGAGATAAGTCTTCTATTTCCTTCTTGTCATTTTCTAAATGAGGATCCAAGATGGAAAAAATGTTTCTTCGGCACAGACAATGGCATGTCTCTAATATCATTTGAGTTTGCTTGATTTGGATTGATTTGGTTTTCATCTATTATATAACTTTTTATGACTATAGATGCTTTGTGGAGATGGTTTTGTTTGTAAGAAAAAATTGTCTCTAGTGTTTACAAACTTTTGTATATTTTGTTCAGTTTTGCAATTGTGAACATGCTCTTGAGCAGATACAACACCAACACTAGCTACTGCTCTACCATTGCAATGATATACATCATCAAAATTTCGCATGCTAACAAGCTTCTTGCACAACCGTGCAACATGGTTGTAAACAAATATGATATCCATTGGCAGTGAGGATCAATCATCAAGGTAGTTGATAAATGAATTGGCAAAGACCTGATATCTAATGTCGGTGAGGATCAAGAGTAAAATTGATAAAGAAATGGGCAAGACATAATATACAATGGTAGTGAGAATTAGGGTTGAGTTGATAAGGTTATGAGCAAGACCAGACACGGGATCACAGTGACATAATAGAAATATCTTGTTTTCCCCCTCATAGTTTCAATTTATTTAATCCATAACATGGGAGACAAGGCATCATTATTGTTATTTGACAACGATGAGTTAGTTAGTTATTTATCAAACATATGGAATTTGGCAGGGATTAATAAATAAATTTACATTAAAAAAAGGGCGCATAACAAAACTTCTAGGTGGGTTTGGTGGGAATGGGCCAATGATTACAACTGTTGTGGTGGAGCTTGTTCAATTCATTGTCCCACTAGCGAAAAAGGTTGCGGTATACATTATAGATTCTACGAGAGAGAGAGAATCTAATATTTGGTTGTCAACTCTCCACCACATGGGATACTGTACGAAACAGGATGAAATCATCAACAAAGTCATATATTTCTAGCTATATATGAAATTAAGCAAAATAGTAGGAGATCCGATCTCATGATGCAACGATATTATCAATAATGAACATTAGGTATATACTATAATATATATATTATATCATATAATATATATATATATATATATATATATATTATATATATTATTAAATAAACTAAAACTAGCGAGAAAAAAATCAGGAAATTATGACCCGGTATAATTTGGAAACCAATGAGAACTTTAATATATGCTCCGTCCAAGTTCTGTCCAATTTCGTGTTACATATCATATATACCATGTCAAAAGAATGTCTAGGCCATTCTCACATTTTAATTTTTTTCCTCTACAATTAATCTAACTGTTGTCATTTTTTCTATTCCTAGAATGTCAACGCCTTCTTTGTGGCTCAGAAAATATTTTCAACAATATAGATTGCTAATATGGAATACTCACTACAGGATGTTCATAGACTCTTGCAAGAGGTTACATATCATGAAGGGTTCTGAAGCAATTGGCCTAGGTGTTTGAGCAAATCTTTCTTTTGATCAATTTCATCCATGCAGGGAACTTATAGTTCCGGATCTAAAAACTTCAAGCCGACTTACTTTAGTGGCTTGCAGCTCCAAGTGCCATGAATAAATGTAAAAACATGAACTAGATGTGGAGCATGACCTGCTCCCAAGTCATTGTGGGGGTTGACATAGGTCCAGATGGCAGGACATGGAGTAGCCAATGAATGAAGTAGATCATGTTTCTTTGTTTGTTTTTAGACTTCCTTATGTATCTTGGGCATTGAGGCTTGCTCAAAGTGTCAACAATAATGTTGCTCAACTTATCATACATCTTCTTAAGTGGGCTTGGAAATTCATTGTTGGTACTAAGTCTTTGGTGGACTGAAGGGGGATGGACTTGGACTTTGTGACATTGGTATGCACTGGTCAAGAAGTAGGTCATGTATATCTGGAAGGAAATTATCAGGGAGATAATTAAAATTAGAACAATGTTTGTTGTGTTGTTTTATTAGGAGTTGAAATGCTTGGGGACCAAAAATAGGCTTATGGTTTGATGAGACATTATGTAGACTGAAATCTATAACTGAACAGCTATGGAGCATATAGATCTAGCTCTTTCAACAAGGGAAATAGACTTATTGAAGGTCAAAATCATCAAAATTCCAGTTGAGCAATTCATGATCTATTTACTTTCGAAATCTAGAGGGATGAAATGTAAAATCCTTTTTAATATTATGAGAGATACATTTTCTCTCGATGTCTTTGCAGTGCTTATATTGGCTACTTTAGTATTATGGTTTGCGATGAATCTGTTTTCATCCACCAAACAACCTCTGTCCTGTTTTGTGGAACGTGTTGCTACACATCCGTTTAGGCTGGGTAAACTCTAAAGACTTTGGTAGTTTTATTTGACTGAACTATGAGTTTGATAAAACTCAATATGTCAATATGCATCTTGAAGTGTGGCTTTATATATTATTGTATAGCTTTCAATGTTTTTATATAATCAATGTTGGTTTTTCTGAAGAGAGGAGCTTGGATGTTATTTGTGTCTATAGTTTCTGTTGCAAACATGTGAATTGTGTTTATTGAAATGTTTTGGTAGTATAATGTTTCTTGTGTAAGGATCATGGCATGATGGTCCTAGGAATCAGAGCAATTAAATATTTACAGGAAAGATTATTACTAGTCATGCATTTGTGTGCTTTGTTAAGTTTTACAACCCACTTGCATTGGAATGATTCTATGAATATTGCTTTAGTTAGATTGCAAAGAGATAATGGGCGAGGGTTTAACAGAGTTCAATGATATGGTATTTATTATAAATACCATAGATAACTAGTTATATATTGTGTGCTTTGTTAGATGGAAACCTTGGATTGCTTCAACCTGTGTTGTTCTCTTTCGGACTAATTGAGAATTATAGTGTGTGCAACAAAATTTTGAAAGGGAAAGGCTAATCAATGAGATGGATTTAGATTTCAAATTTCAGCTTTGTTTTTCCTTGTACACTTAATTCAAGTTCACAGTTATATGTTGATGACATTTTTGTTTGATACATTACAACTAGGAGAGTTTACTATCTATATTTTTGGAATGGAATGATTAAGGAATGAATTGACTGTTATCACTTGTTATGCTTCTTTTGATTAAAAATAAGGTATAATTATGTGCTTTTAACTCTACTGCATCATCTCTCCCTTTTAGCCAGTAAATCCTTTCAAGATGAATGGTCTTCTATTGTTCTCTAATATTCATTATTGTTTAATGTAATAGTTGTTTGTGATGGGATGTAGGGACAAGGAACTAGATGAAGTGGAAAACGAGTAATTAATATATTGCTTTCCCTTGCTCATTCTTGTTGGTGTGCGTTGCATGTATGATTGAATGGGAAGTTGGTGAATTAAGTGCGATGGAGCCTATTGTTTTCCTTTGTTCCTTCTTGTTGTTGTGAATTACATTTATGTTGAAATTGGAAATTGTGTAGATGACTAGTTGTTTTCCACCGTTAATGGTATGATTGAATGTAAAGTTTGGGATTTGTTCATGGAAAAATGTCAAGAAATGAAAGTTAATAATTGTAGCCTTGTTTTTCTATTTATTTTTCATCTTCTTTTCAAGTGGAGGTGGCACTGTGTGAGTGGTACCAAAGAGTAGAAAAATTACTTGACAAAAAAAGAGTTAAATTTAAAATTGATTTTATAAACTATGAATGTGATTTGATAATCAACAAAATATTAACATCTTTTTCCAGAGGAAAAACCGTTGATTATCAAGATAAAACCATACATGTGCATTGTATCTTCATGTACAGATTATACCCTTTGACATTATAGAGGGACCCTATCATGTGTTCAATGGCGGATTGAGACTCAAACTTTAACATTTGTACATAAAGACTTCTCCATTATTGAAAATATTGGTATTAGAGAAATTATTTAATTTAAGGGACATTGAAATATGGGTGTAATGAGCTAAGAGAGCTAGAGGTGAGGAGTGGCAACTTTCCAATGTTGAAGGGGTTGGAGCTATTGGAGTGTGAGAAGGTAGAGAATATAGTGGGACGCCTAGATGTGTGAGATGAAAAAATAATGCCTAAATTTGGATTGTTGAGGATAGTACAATATCCATTTTTGGGGAGATTGATAGGAATAATGGAAAAAACTCTCCAAGTTGTAGAAAAAAATGAAATGAGAGGTGGAAAAATCTAATTTGGAAAGACGAGAATGTGAAAATTAATCTTTCGCATCTTCTCAACTAGAATGGCACATTATAAATGTTTTTATTGTATAACATATAACTTATGTAGAAAAAAAATGAAACGATAGGTGGCAAAATCTAATTTGGAAAGACGAGAATGTGAAAATTAATCTTTCTAGTCTTCTCAACTAGAATAACACATTATAAATGTTTTTATTATATATCATATAACTTATGTAGAAAAAAATGAAACGAGAGGTGGCAAAATCTTATTTGGAAAGATGAGAATTGAAAGTTATCTTCTAGTCTTTCTCACTAGAATAGCACATTATAATGTTTTTAATATAAAATCATATAGCTTATAATATTGTTTTAAATATATTTTTCCTTTTGGCGTGTAATATTTGAAATATTATTTTTTAAATATTATAATAGAAAAATATTTATAATGAAATCATTTAATTTATTTTTAAATAATTTTTTTTGATGCATAACAAAATATTTATAATTTTGTTAAATTTAATATTTTCATAATTTTTAGAATTTGATTTTATTTTTATTTGAAAAAATATTAATAATATTCATATTTTATATTTACATTAATATAAGATTTCATATATCAAATGCATAAGTGTTTAATATTGAAATTTAGAATGGTGGTTAAAATTTACTTTAGAAAGATGATACTGAGAAATTAATCCTGTT
Organism: Pinus taeda; assembly: GCA_000404065.3. Taxonomy (NCBI): domain Eukaryota; kingdom Viridiplantae; phylum Streptophyta; class Pinopsida; order Pinales; family Pinaceae; genus Pinus; species Pinus taeda. Next base: position 1,483 of record APFE030842377.1, on the reverse strand, counting down.
CATTTGAATATATATATAAATAATTTTTTTACATATGGATAATATACATGTTACTATCAAAATTCAACATCTAAAGAATCACTTCCCTAAAAATCCAAATAACTACTATAATTATGACACTATATTCCCCATTTTTTTGACAAAACAAAAGCATTTCCATAATGATAACAAAAGTCGATGCTTAAGAAATTGTTTCAAGAAATATTTGAGAAACATTTGCACATCAAGGAGATACAAAAAATGATGAGTTGCAAATAACCATAATTAGAAATGAAACTCCATGATTTTCATCTACTAGCTATCCTAATACTCATAGAAACCAAAAAGGCTAGGCTATAATTAAGAGTACCATTGAAAAAAATAGAACAAAAATTTAGATTTCCTAAAGAAGGGGGGCCAAGACATACATTATCTAATACAACATTTTTGCATGTCTAATTTATCACCAATTTAGAGTCATCCATGACCTCTAATTTGTATATACTCCACTTCCTTGCAAAGTGAAGGTAGGTCTATAAAACTAAAACCTCAACCATTGTGTTTGAGCCTTTGCATGAAAAATGTTGAATATGACCTTTAAATTGTTATAGAATGCTGAATATGATCTATAAATTGTTATAGATATTCCATTGGAATCATTTATCAAATTTGAAAAAATCACTAAACTATGCATTATTAATTTTTCATATTCCAAATTTTTTAGTTAGTTGATTTTCTACTTGATTCATTGAGAGAAATATGAAATAGAAATTAGAAAAAAATACACACACCATCCACAATAGACACACATTTTTTCCCTAAGAAACCCTTCAGAGGGAATACCTAGCAAGAAAGTGCAACTACTCTGTGATGTTTTTTTTTCAAGTCATTTTAAAAAAACCCAAAGAAATTGAACTCCTCTGGCATGTACCTTGTGCCTACAAAGATTCCCATTGTTCTGGGACAGTTATGTTAGTGCATTTTTCTTCTTAAAATTTAATCTCCTACCACATTCGTTAGGATATATAGACACTCCAATTTCACTTGCATTTCGTTGTCCATATATTTTACTTGCTTATTACTTTCCAAACTCCAGAACTCCTCCTTTCGGCATTCCTTTGCACCTCTTGGTACAATTACTAGTTTATTTTTAATGCTATGGAAAAAAAATCTTGGAATTTTAATAATAAAAAAATAATGATACACCACCACTTTCACATGTGAGAATATGAGTTTTTACGCATAGAGTTCTTATTTTAAAATCACAAATTGCTAACTTTGTTAATACAATACACTATTGATAAATTCAAAACAATTTCTTACTTGGTTTTCCAAATTGTGAAGACACAAGATTTTGTAAGTCAAGAAACCACAAGATCATACGTAACTAATAAAATGGCAGCGTTGTAGGTTCAATAAGGATGGTGTAAACATCATGGTCAAAGGAGGTCATCACATGTAAAAGAACTGGTATATCACATACAACCACAGTGGTACAAAGGTT
>APFE030842374.1:95638-121414 GCA_000404065.3 Pinus taeda | reverse complement strand
TCTTGGCTTGTTTTCTGTCGATCATTTAATGTTCTATCTGCACTTTACTTTATGTACATGTAATTGCTAATCTGTGGATAATAATAAGAAAGATAAGTAAACTACTATAAGCATAGAACATACCATAACTTAACATGGTATCAAAGCTGAGGTGAAGACAAAGCCCGAGTAAAAGCAGAAGCAATCACCAAAGACAAGATTGACTAGGCTATCCTAAAAGAACTATGGGGTCCTCAACACTCTTCCCTGCCAAAGACAAGCACCGTGAGAAAGCTGACTATCACGGATGGAAGATGTCTATCGATCTAACCTTAGAAGATCAAGGAGTGTTGGACCATGTGAGAAGGAAATATTGTTGAGCCTCCATCAAATGCACCCACTGCTGCCAGGAACAAATGGAAAACCGGTGAAGTCAAAACAGAGAAGATCATCCGAGACTCTATCAACAAGCGCTTGGTGGCCTACATCTTCGACCGAAATCTACAATAGACTGGTGAGTTTATTTAAAGTTAATGACGTTAATCAAGTCTTATTTCTTAGAAATAAGCAGGATGAATATTATCTACCAGCTGCTCTATCTACCTCTAGCCCTTCAGACTCAATGGGAATTTGGCTCATTGATAGTGGTGCCTCAAGGCACTTCACTGGTTACAAAGAAGTTCTCCATAATCTGATAGAGAAAGAAACTAACCTGGAAATCGTCCTTGGAGATAATATGAAATAACTCATGAAAGGTGTAGGCAATGTCTCTCTTAAATTGAATCAAGGTAATACGATCCACTTACAGGATATATTATATGTACCTGACCTCAAAAAGAACCTGGTGTCCATCTCGGCAATGGAAGACAAAGGCTACAAGATGACCTTCAGCGATGGCAAGGTATGTATATGGAAAAATAATGTTAAAGATGCCTTCACTCTTGGGTTTCGAGTTGATTCATTATATCAGGTCGGTGGAAGTCCGCTAGGTGTCATGTCTTGTGACACATCTATTCAGTCCAAACTTTGGCATCGGAGGTTTGCCCACTTTCATTATAAAGCTCTACCGATGTAAGACAAATGGTAACAGGGATGCTTGAATTCCGAGTAGAGAAAGAAGGCGTATGTCTGAGATGTGCTGAAGGAAAGCTCAAAAGGGGACCATTCCCCTCAAGCCAAAGCAAGACCTCTGATATATTACAACTGGTTCACTCAGACATATCTAGTATGATGCCTGTGAACTCCTTGGGAGGATATTTATATTACCTTACTTTTACAGATGACTATTCTCAATAGACTTGGATATACTTCTTGAAGAAGAAGGATGAAGTGTTCTCTTGGTTTCGACACTTCAAAGCCTTGATCAAGAATCAAACCGAAAAGAAGATCAAGATCTTAAGGACTGATAATGGGACTAAATATGAATCTAACGAGTTCCATGACTTTTGTAAAGAGGCTGGCATCAAGAAGGAGACTACTACACCATATACTCCTGAACAAAATGGTGTGGCGGAAAGGAAGAACCGTACAATTGTGGAAGTTGTCTGTGCTATGCTCCATGATCAAAGACTTCCGAAGTTTCTATGGGTCGAAGCTGCAAACACCACCGTATATGTACAAAACTGATGCCCTCATCAAGCATTGGGTTCCAAGACTCCTTAAGAAATGTTCACTGGTAAGAAACCTGACGTATCTTATTTTAGAATTTTTGGAAGCCCTGTATATTTTCATGTGCCGAAAGAGAAAAGGAATAAATTGGGTGCATCTAGAAAGAAAGGAATCTTCGTGGGCTATAGTGAAAATACTAAGGGCTATAGAATCTATGTAGCCAGTCAAAGAGAAGTCGTGATTAGTCATGATGTCACCTTTGATGAAGATATGGCCCTCATCAAGGTGGACAATCTTCCGACTTTGAGGAGCTCTCAAGAAGCCGACACCAGGTAACCGAAAGAAAAGGATGATGAAACAATGCCTGATGTGGAAGAACCCATGGATCCTATTGATCCACCTGAGCCTTCCTCTTCTAAGAAGAGGCCCTCTTGGCTTAGGGGGCTACTCGATGATGCTGAAGGACACATTGCACCCCGAGGAACCTTCCATGAAAGTAAGAAACCCAACAGGTATAAGGGATACCTGACCATCATGAGCACGATCATACAAAATGAGCCTTCATCATTCTCAGATGTCATCAAGCATCAAGTATGGAAGGATGTTATGACCAAAGAATATGAGTCTATTATGGAGAATGATGTCTGGGAAGTAGTTCCCAGACCCCAGGACAAGACAATTGTTACTTAAAAATGTCTTTACGAGATAAAGTTGCAGCAGGTGGAAGTACGGAATAGTATAAGGCTTGTTTTGTTGCTCGTGGTTTCTCCCAGAAGGAAGGTATAGACTATGATATTTGCACCTGTTGCAAAATATACAACCATCCGCTTGATCATAGCCCTTGTTGCTTCATAAGGATGGAACCTACATCATATGGATGTCAAGACCACGTTCTTACACAATTCGATCAAAGAAGAGGTCTATGTGGAGCAACCCGAAGGATTTGAGATTTATGACTGAAAATCTCATGTATGCATGTTGAAGAAGGCTCTCTGTGGGCTGAAGCAAGCACCCTGAGCATGGTATGAGAGGATCGATAGCTGCTTGATGAAGCTAGGATTCACTAGGAATGAAGCTAATCCTAACCTTTACCTTAAGGTTGAAGATGACAAGCCTCTCATACTAGTGTTGTGTGTGGATGACCTCTTTCTAACAGGTGCATACCCTCTCATTCACAAATCTAAGAGGGAGTTGGCTTCTGAATTTGAAATGAAGAACCAAGGACTTGAAGTGTGGCAAAAGCCAAGGGAAATTTTCCTATCTCAAGGAAAATATGTGGTGAAGATTCTGAAGAGATTATGGTATGGTGGACTGCAAGCCTGTGACTACCTCGAAGATCTTAACTTTCATAAGTTATATGGTAGTGATGTCGGACTAGATTTTGGAAATGCCTCTAAGTTTCAAAAAACTCATTTGTGTTGATGTTCTTGGTGAACCTTCGTCCGAACATATGTTTTGCAGTTAGCATTGCGAGCTCATATTTGGTTGAGCCTCACTAGATTGGTGCCAAGAATATTTTGAGATGTCTTCAAGACACAATCTCTCATGGATTGAGATACACTGCCAGAAATATGAAACTGCATGATTATTCGAATGCTGATTAGGCAAGTAGTGTGGAGGATCACTGGAGCACTTTTTAGTGTTGTTTCTCTTTGGATTCTATTTCGATATAATGGATGAACAAGAAGCAGAAGTCAGTTTCCATAAGCACCATCGAGACCGGATACATATCTACAAGTATGATCTCATATGAAGCTGCCTACTTGGGGAAGCTCTTCAGTGAGCTGTTTTAACACATACCACTGTGATTCTCTATAACAACCAAAGGTGGGATTCGATTATTGAGGAATCTCGTATTCGTTGATTGCTCCAGCAAATAGACATCATTTGGGATATGGTAAGTCGATGAACAAGGAGGCTTCATCGCATTAAGATGATGTATAGGTTGATACACCTTGTCAAAGCCCTGAGGAAAGATCTAATCTGTGATTTTTCCAAACGACTTGGAGCCGTCAAGAAACCCTTGTACAAGGGTGCTGCATGTTGCATACATTGAGCTCTGGGAGCTCTAAGGGCTTGTAGTTCTTATTGGAGCAACATACGACCGCAAGGTGACTCAGCCTCCCCTGGTGGTGCATACTGGAACAAGATGATTCGCTCTCTTGTGGGACAAGATGATTCACTCTCTTGTGGAGAAAGTTTATTCACTCTCCTGTGTAGCAGGATGATTAGTTCTCCTGTGAGGCCTGGATTGATGTGTTCTCCATGGCGATTGTAGCAAGATTAATGTGTTCTCCTGCGAGGCCTGGATTGATGTGTTCTCCATGGCAATTGTAGCAAGATTGATGTGTTCTCCTGTGAGGCCTAGATTGATGTGTTCTCCATGGCGATGTAGCAGGTTGATGTGTCTCCTATGAGGTCGGGATTGATGTGTTCTCCATGGCGATTGTAGTAGGATTGATTGTCTCCTGTGAGGCCGGATTGATGTGTTCTCTTGTGAGGCCTAGATTGATGTGTTCTCCATGGCGATTGTAGCAGGATTGATGTGTTCTCCTGTGAGGCCTAGATTGATGTGTTCTCCATGGTGATTGTAGTAGGATTGATATGTTCTCCTTTGAGGATAGGATTGATTAGTTATCTTATCGAGGCATCCTACCCATGTAGTATGGGACTCATGGGAAGTACCTCTCATCTAATCAATGTGCAATGAAGTTAGGGACCATAGTAGTGCCTACGGACGCATTATTGTATCAACCGTACTACCTATGCTAGGATGACTTCCATTGATATGGGATCAATGATACTGGTCTATGACTAGTGGTAGGAGTGGTACATTCTATGACACTCACCTCGAGTTAGTTGTTACTGGTCTCGGACCAGTGGTACGCACTCTGAGACTGACTTTGAGTCAGTGGAGGAAGTTACTGGTCTGGGACCAATGGTAGGAGTTGTACTTACTATGACGCTGAATTTGGGATGGTTGAGACTGGTCTGGGACCAGTAGTACATACTCTGAGACTGACTTTGAGTCAGTATGATACATCCTTGATCATTTCTTCTTCTTCATAATTCGGACAAAAGCAGAGCGGAACAGAACAAAGCAGAGCAGAGCCGTACAAATCAGTAAAGGGCAGAACAAGAAAAAGTAGAACAGGTAGTATAGAGTAGAGCAGGGCAAGGGGCAGGCTATACAGGGCAGTGCATTTGATGGATGAATAGTAGCGACCGACAGATAGATTGCAGATGAAGTTCTCCCTAGTTAAGAGGGAGTGTTAAAATTGCAACTAGGGCCAAAATTTATGTGGGTCATCTTATTCATGGCTAATAATATGTTCATTAGATTCTTCTCGTCGAGAGGTGTAGGATTGATCTAAAGATCATCCGATTCTGATAAGTATGCATGGAGATATGAATTTATTTTGATTATGGAATTATTATCAAGCCGACCTACAACTCATGTAGGCTTAGAAGCCCAACAGTCGCATCTATACAACAAGACTTTTCCTCATTTTCACTCACTCATCTCATCACATCTCTCTCTCTCTATTGCGCAGAAAAGAGTCTCTTCTCTACTACGCAGAAAAGGGTCTCTCTCTCACACATGTGAAGCCAGAAGTTGCTGAAACTAAAGCTGCAACTACAAATCCAAACTTTGACTAGTGTGGACCATCAAAGCTCCTCTTCTAATCTGTACTATAGGTTCATCTGAACGTCCTCTGAAGGTTGCAACTTTTGGTGGTGGAATCAAGTCGATCCAATGGACGTTTTGCAAGATATCGACTGCCCTAGTTTGAAGGAAGCTGCTGAAATTGAAGCTGCTACTACAGAAGTGAAGTTTGACCTGCGTGGAATAGAAGATCTCATCATCTAAACTGTGTTGTAGGTTCATCTGAACCTCCTCTGAAGGCTGCAACTTTTGGTGGTGGAATCAAGCTGATCCGACGGTCAGTTTGTGAGATATCGATTGCCCTAGTTTTGATGGTGAAGCTGCTAATGTTGATGTTGCTGATCTAGGGTTTGCTACTACTGATATAAATTAGATTTATTGTACTATTTCTCTCTACTGAATTATTGAAGATAAAACAAGATTTTGCAAAGGGTTTCCCCACGCATTGTGGGGTTTGTCCCTGGCTAGCCACCACATCTTGTGTCTCTTATCTTGGCTTGTTTTATGTCAATCATTTAATGTTCTATCTGCACTTTACTTTATGTACATGTGATTGCTAATCAGTGGAATATAATAAGAAAAAGAAGTAAATTGTTATAAGCATAGAACATACCATAACCTAACAACATGACCAAAGCTTTGTTCAAAGAAAGGTAAAGAGATTATGTTGCATAAGGCAAGGGAAACAAAAGGTGGCAAAGAGGACTCTCCACAATCCTATAATGACCTTCAAAACAAGATGGTGCAAGAAGAGATCCCACAAACCTAGGAGAGGTAAAGTTTGGGTACACTTATTGTGAAGTTGTTTTCTAAAATTTTGTAAATAGTTGTTTTCATTACTTGTTTATGTATTTTTTTAAGGTAAACATTCATTATCACTATGTTCAACAAGTAGATGTTTTTCATTGATGTATGTATTAACTTTCTATAGTCCACATTTTAAGGAATTTTGTGAATGTATAAGATTATCATTCAAAGTTGTCTACAAATTCTCATATGTTCACTAACACAAGTATTCGATTTGAAACTTGTGTGAATTGAATCTTTGTTTTTAAGATTGTATAAGATGACTACGTATTGTAGGCAAGGTCAATCATATCATGGAAAACTTTGCAGTAGTGTACTTTTTATGTACAAGCTCAGCTTGAAGATGTTAAAGTAAGTTTATTTTGCTTCCAAATTCCTAGATGGGGTCAAGTTTGTCTTCAACAGATTGAACTTCAAGATGAAGTGTTTTTGGAGCCGTGTAAACATGAGAGTAGAGAGAATGTTCAGATTCCACTCATCAGTGTTTTGTTCCTGCACAATGATAAGAATGATGGCTCAATTCTTAATAGGACAACAGGTCTTCATGAGGATGATAATTGAAGTGCCTTGATTGGGGCTTGAAGGGCACCAATTGAAACTTTTACATTTTGGATTGAGTTTTTGGGTATTTATGAGTTCCAGCCTCTTCATATTGACTAGGGAACTAAACTTTTTGAGTCCAAAAGTTCCTAGTGGGGAGGTGTGATCAGGTGATCAATTTTAAGCTAAAAAATGAAAGTGCTCAAAACTTCTTGAAAATGGTTCCAAATCGAAGAGCTCATTGATTTGAATCCAATGCAACTTGAATCTCTCAAAACTGATATCATATGCTCTTGAAATCTCGTTCTGATCATTTTCCCAAACAAGAAAAAAAATTGCAGGTACATTGATTATGCAGTCTATACATTGACTGGGCAAGTTGGCTATACAATGTGGACCAATGACAGGTTTCCACTTGGTTTTTGATGTTTTTAAGTGGTCCAATAATTGGGAGCCACGTGGGTCAATGGGTGTGTTAGGGCCTAAATCTACCTCAGGCTGAGAAAGGCAGGTATAGAGTAACATCAAACCACGCTTAATCTGGTAGTTAGCCCTACCAGGTCGGGAGAGGACTCTCTCCTTGTCAATCTCAATCAAAATATACCAAGGAAGGGTTGAGATGACTGATATGAATACTAATTTTAGGCTAAGTATGTTTGCTCCGAGGAATTTGTTTAATTTTAATGGTCGATTGCTGGATCAGATGGGGAAGGCAGCTTTGGGTCCGGGAAATCAACACAGATTTGCAAAGGTTTCTATGGGGCAAGGTAGGCAAGTGTTTTAGCACTTTGAAATGAGTGTAATGGTGAGCCTAAAGACTGGTGAGGAGCTGGAGAGGGAATGCAAGTGTCATGAGTCCTCTTCAAACAATAGAAAACATTTAAAACTAAATAAACCCCAAGGTAGAGCATTGAAACATCAATGATTTCCACCTTTATACTTGATTCATTTAGTTAAGCAGAAAAGAGAGAGATAATGGCACACATAAACATATGATAACTTGAATCGCAGAAGGAAAAACAATACTAAGTCACCTTGCCACAAGAATCCCACAAAATGTTGCAAACCCTGGTCTATTTCCTTGCCAAACTGCAGAGATGATGTACAATAGTGTTCAATGCATCCACAAGAATCCAACCTTTACAAATGACTGAAAAAACACATGATATAGACCTCCAAACTACCTGTGCTATCCATCAGGGGTCAAATCCATGAGAAGAGGAGGTGGTTTCAACCATATCTAAACTAGGAACACAAAAATAGGCAATGGAACAACTTGCCTCTTAAACCTAGGAAACTTATTCATTCAACTCCAAACCACCTACAACTGATGTATCTACCTTATCAAGTCAATTTTTATCATTTTTCATAGTACATCACTTTACATCATGTCACATCATCAATTTGACCATAAGAGAGAAAAAGTCAAACTGGAAGAAAACTAGGTGAAAAACAGAGTTTTTGAGCAAAATTGGCACTTTTCCTTATGTGTGTAGCACCACTTTTTCTGTGCATAACACTTTTTCCCAACTGAATTTGGAGGCCTTCTCCTTCACCAAATTTTCTCAAGTTGGCTTGTTGGAAAGGTATATCTGTCTAATTTCTACGAAAAGTGGAATTTTTTAATTTGGTGTCCATTTTCCCCTCCAAAAATCAATTCTCCCAACACTGCTTCCTGTCTGACCAAAAAGTGGCAGAGAGGGCATTTTTGAGGTGTTTTTGACCCTTTTGGAGGTCCAAAACTTGTCAAAACCTCCTAGTAATTTATGGGCAAGCATAAATTTTCATAAGGAATCCAAAAATGCAATTTTTTCTTCCAAAGGAGGTCCCTATCAAAAGCGAGCGCCAGGTGGCGCTACGCACTTGCCGAAAAAACCTTTTTTTTCCTTGAAAAATCCAAAATTGCCAAAAAGTTTTCCAAATTTCTTGAAATTTGGCATGAGTGATCTGCATAAAGTACTATGCTGGGCCAATGAAGCTTCAACCAAGATCTTGAGCTTATCTTTCTCTTTCTTGCTCCTCAAAGTCTTCCTCAACTTGGCTTTTAGGCTCCTTATCCTAGTTTTGCAAAGTTTGTTTCATGCCAAATAGTGATAAGCCATGTGCCGCAACATATTTTTCTCCTTATGGGCTTTCTCAAGCAGCTTCTCCAAGTGCATATTTTCCCTCTCTAGCCAAGATTCCTGGTCAGCATCAATCTCTTGCTCAAGGGGTGTCAATTTGACTTTCTTTCTTTTTGTTGCTTGCGTGTTTTCCCTTATGGTTTGCAGCTTCATGATTGTCTGTTTATCCTCCAACTACTTATTACGTTGCTCAAGGTAATTAAGGATCCGCTTATCCCTTTCAAGGTTAATAGATAAGTCATGGATGTCAGCTTCTTTTTCTTTGATGATCTCCTTGAGTTTTGATCTTTGAGAGCCCAAATCAGTATCTTCCTCATGAATCAAAATGAAATCTCTCTCCTGACCTTCAGAAGGCCCTTCCTCATGCAATGGTTGCTTCCCTTTATCCTGTACCTACTCTGCTGAAGAAGAAGGAAAAGCCCCTTTCACCCCGGGTGAAGATAGCATTTGCCTGTGGTCTAATGAAGGAAACGAGACCCCTTCCACCCTAGGTGGAGATAGTACTCGTTTGGCAGCTGCAAATAATCTCCTTGTGCCTTTTTCATAAGTGACAAATACTGGCACACCTGTAGTATGAGTCTCATGAACCTCTGGTTGATTTGAAGGCCCTCCTTCCTCTTGAAACACTGATGGGGTCACTTGAGGGCTTTTGAAAACCTCATGTGAAATGAAAGTATCCCATGAAATATTCAACAAACTCAACTGATGCAAAACAACAATCTTGATCAATAAAAAATGATAATACTATTGAACTGTTGATGAAGAGGTTTTCTTTGCACCAATGTAGCCATTTTCTCAATGTTTCTGCATATGAAATAGGGGAGGTTCATCATCCTCACTCTAGTGAAATGCATCAATAATCTAATACGATAAGTGTACAAGCGAGAAAATCTCCCTTCACAGGTGAAGTATTTGATAATAAGCTTCATGAGTGGAGCATAAGTGTCCTATAGGTATCTAAAAGAAAAGACCCTACTGATTTTCTTTTGATAACTAGCCTTGATATAAGGCTCATAATGCTCTTTTCCCACAAGCTGTCATTTGTTCCACTGTTCACCTACATTTGGAATACTTGTTGTTGCAGCTATAGTTTCAGGTGTCAAAGTGAAGGAAACACCTGCTAAGTTCACTTGGCCATTATGAAAATTAAGGACAAATAGCCTGACAAGTTCATGGTGGTATTTCACCCTCTCCACCATCTCACAAAACTGGTAGCAAGGCTGATGTTTAAAACATGTTATTGCAAGAGGACAAGCTAGTAACTTTGTGAGTGTGGTGGGCTCCTCCCGGATGTGTTTTCCTCCCTCATGTGGTTTTCTTGGTACATGAAACTCTTGGGAGGAATCACTCACAGTTTCTTCATCCCTTTCATAAGCTAAATCTGTTTCCATATTTGCCAATGTATGGTGTAAAATGATGAGTATGAAGAGATTTTCTCAAGAATAGGTGACTGTTGTTTTCTTCTTTAGGATTTGATGAGTGGACTGATAATATAAGGGAAAGGAAGGTTGATACTAGCTGTAGGGTTACTAGGGAATGATAGGGTTTTGGGAATGAAGATTAGGGTTTGGGGAATAGTGGGAATTAGGTGTTAGGGTTTTAGGGTTTGGGAAAAAGGGAGTAAGATGAGTGTAAATGAGAGAGGGAAATGGAAATAAAGTTAGGGAAATTTAGTGGAGAGGAATGGGATACGAGAAAATGATGCAAGGGATTATAAACAACAAAAATGACAAAACAAACCTTAGACAATTTTGCAATGCAACTATGAAGCAATTTAGGGTTTGATTTTTCGCCTATAAAAACACCATCAAGGATGATAAAATGTCTTGCTATGGCAAATAGGAGGTTTTACTTACTTGGAGGAATGCAAAATTTGGAGCTTTTAGAAATTCAATTGAATGAGTTTTTGGTTTGGCAAACTGGTGCACCGCGCCAACACCCAGGTGCGTAGTGCCTGGCAGGTGCGCCGCGCCCGTTCAATACTATGTGTAAATCCTGCACCTGGTGCACCACGCTAATGCCCTGGTGCGCCACGCCAAGAGAAATCTCGAAACTTGCTACAATCTCCCTTTTTTCACCTCAAAACACGATTTTCTCCTTGTTCTCTCTCACTTTTAGCACAAATGAAGTCTTCAACACAAATGATTCCTTTATATACTTTTGACTTTAATTTTTCATTTAGAAAACCCACTTTCTAAAGTTTTCCTTTTCACTTTGTTCTTTAAAACCCTGTTTTGCAGTTTGGATCTCTTTTTGTCATTTGATGGACTAATGCTTGGATTTTCTTGTCTCTTTTGCAGGATCTGGAGTGCAGAAGTTTGGCAAGGTAACCCAGGGTTGCAGATGATGCGTATTACATATGAAAACAATAAAATTACATAAAATTTGTACAAGAAATGGAAAAACCACGTTTTCACCTCAAAACAGAGTTTTGAAGGTAAAAACCCTTTATGGAGCAAATTATGAGTAAAATTTGTGATTTTTTGAACTTATTGAACATCCTCATGTGATTTTTGGCCTGTTATTGAACTTTTGAAGACCATGGTGATAAACCCTAGACCTAATGAGACTTGAAAACCCTAAGATGACTACTGCAAATGAAATGAAATAAAAATTGCAGCAGATGACTTATACATATGGAAATAGGCCAGCAGATGAAAAGCATGAGGGAAATTTGACAAAGAACCACTACCATCAGATGATCCATGACCTAATAGAGTGCAGTTGATCGAATGAGACACCTAATATGCATGCAAAAAGAGAATTTGATCACTGATAGAGGGATGAAGATACCGACATAAACAGGGTGGTTGCAATGTGGCCTCCCAACAGTGGTCTAAAAATTATGTATGGGCCAAATTCCTGCCATAGGTATCGAACAGAGGACAGTTCGAGCATAAGTCAAGTGCCTTAGCACTAGGGCACACAATGGGTCTTATTAACCATAATACAAAAGCACTGTGAAAGGTTTGCACATACATTATTTGGGGAAAGGGGACAGGGGCTAAGCCCTAGTCCCCGGCCACCCCACACCATGAGACCGCAGGTAGGGGAGCCAAGGGTTAAGGCTTAGCCCAAGCCCGCAGTTCCGACACCAACACATACAACCCACCAGACCAAGCCTTGTAATCCACAAAGGTGCTAAGGAGTGGGCGCGAAGGAAGAGACTTGGCCCAAGGTCATACCACACCACATGTAACCATAGGCAGAGGTCGAAGGTGCTAGCCTAGAGGCACTAAGGGATGGCCCTAGCCTGGGCCCATGGCCCTTGATGTAACCACAACTACAGAGAATGCAGTGCTCAGCGGAGGTGCTAAGATGTGGGGGCCAACCTGTTACACTCCATTTTGTCACCATGACAAATAATCATCACAATTGGATCTCTCGCCATCCATCGAAGTGTCATGAAGCACTCCCTTACAAGTCAACAACTTATATACCTTGAATAAAGTGGAATTTATGGATCGCTTGGTACAAAACCCTATATTTGAGCATCTGGGCAGTTTTTTCTGAACATAAACCACACATGTGCAGTTTCTTACACTATAAACTACGCAGATTTGCGTACTGTCTTCCACTATAAACCGCACAGGTAAATCAATAAAAAGTAAAAATAAAAAATGAGATCTAGAAGCATTGTTGGGCAAATCATTCCCAACATGAAGCCTTGAACTAATGTTTATTCGAGCCTAACCTTATTTTTTATGGAACTAATTCCCATTCTTCAAGGAGCCCTCATCCCTCTTTTAGTGGATCTCATCCTTGGACTAAGGATCTCAAACTACTTCCTTTTGGGCTATTAATCAAGCCATAGTTGGGGGAATTGAGAGAGTTTGTTGAGAGTAAGTTTATGCTGGAGTAATCAAGTTGGAGAGCTTATCATTCTTAGAGAGGATTGATATTAATGGGAGGAGCTTCACAACATCAAGGCACAAGTTTTGTATCTCCTTTATGCTTATGAAATTAATACAAACAAGCATTTCTTCTCACTTCATTGTTTAATGGATTAATTGATCAATTTCATGGATGGTTTATGTTATTAATATTTGTCCATTGGAATGATGTTTGTTACTAGTCTCCTTGATCACTAGTTTGAATTATTGAATCATTTATGATGCATATGTCTTTGATCCTTTGTTGTTTCCATGTGTATAGGTCTAGATTCAAGCATGGAGGAGTTGCACCGAAGCACAAAGGGGGATCTTCATCAAGCATGTCGTAATAAGGTATGAATTTCCATATCTCACCATGTTAGCTTATGATTCAATAAAAGATAGATTCAGGGAAGGAATTAGCTTGATTGTCTGTTTGTTTCTAGTTTCCTTTAGGATATAGGGAGATCTCTCTTGTCAGCAAGAGGGATTTATCCGCCTAACAAATTGGCGACTCCACTAGGGAATGTCTTGATCTCTTCCATCTCCTTGCTTTTTATTCTCAAACCTTTTTTGATAGCTTTATCTGAGTCTTGACAAGTTAATGATATTTCATATTTCGTGATTTGTTTGGATACTTTTTTTTTGTAAGTTTCTCGACCTACGCAATTTCTATTTAGATATAGAGTGCAGATCTGTGCACATTACCTTTAGCAACAGTGCGCATGCGCACTGTACAATACTGTCTACCTACACATGTGCACTGTACTATACTGTCTACCTGCGCATACTCTGAGAATTTTTGAAAAATAGCTTTTCCTCTCATTAAAATCTGATTTTTTGTTTTTTAAGGTTTCATTACATTTTTCTATGTCTCCAGTCAGTCTCTGTGTGTTTGATCGGGTGTTGTGACGGAGTTTTCTTTAGATTTGTCTGTTTTCAAGGATTGAAAGGTAGGATTTATCAAGAATTAGTGTTTTGATGAGATGTCCTTCTCGTGTTGCACTGAAAACAAGAGTTATTTCTATTCCAATACTGAAGTTTAATTAGAATACACTTTAAGTGTTGATTTCATAACATTCATTCAAGCATTCTCATTTTAAGGATTTTATTGGGTGTTTTGAATTTGACTTCGTTTGATCATTTCTCAAAGATTTGTCTTAGTTTCTTAACAATTATTGCATGTTTTTGCTTTAATTTTTGCAACAATAAAAAAAACCCCTCAATCGTCGTCTGAGTGTTAATCACCTTTGAGTGTCATTATTTTTTGATCTTTGGAATTTTCACTCAATTTCCTTTACTTACACTTGATTGGTTCTTTAGTTGGATTAGTTAAGGGAAATAGTTTTGTTGTTCTTTCGTTGCTTTGGAATCATCTTGTGTTTGTTTTGAAGAATTCTCTTCCATAGATTACATTTGCGTGGTTAGAATTCTCATTTCATGAATGCAAATTATGCATATATTACATTGCTTGGTTTGCAATTTAGAGATTTGAATTGCATTGAAACATTAGAAGTGGTACATTTTGGAGTTAATATTTTAAAGAATAACCTCTTTACTTACTCTAGCTAGAATTCATCGAAATGAAGAGATTGCAAATTTCATATTTGATGCATTAGAGTTTTGAGTTAAGTCATAATACCATTTGTTTCACGCCCATTTACCCTTTGAGTAAATAAAAAATTAATAACACAACGTTAATTAAAATTCATCTAGAATTTTACTTTTTTTAGGGCTCTTACCACCTACAATAACTTAAGTGTAGGGCTTTGGAATAGGAAAGTGAGTAAACTTTCCAAAGCTACAAATATACCATATAATCTTGAGTTAGGGAGAGAAATCCAATTATTTCAGTTTTGCTTTGGGAAGCTCTTCTTGTACATGAGTTAAGCATGAGATCATGTCGAATATGATGAAGTTATCGTGCCCACTTCATTAGCCAGGATATAGTGATTTGCATGTATTACAATGGTGCCGAAAGGTACTTAGGGTCACTTGAAAGTAAACCTCTAATTGATCATGTGGAGGAGCCTTCAAGGGGATTGAGCTTGTTATTCTGCCCTTGCATGTACATCTGATCTGCGACTGTCCCCCTAGGTGAAATTATTGTAGTTGGTAAACTTAGTGACCACAGTCCTAGGGATCTACCTAAGGTGACTGCAGAGGGAAGGTCCTATTGTACCGGGAACAAACTTTGACTAGGCTCACTTGGACTTTTTGGAGGGTAATCTTTGCTTGAGATGGCATAAGCAAAGTTACTTGCACCAAACTGTTTCATTAAGTAGGTTGTCAGGGTAACTGGTTCCAAACGCTCAAAATCTATAAAACATTTCACTTTGATCTCTACGATGTTAGATTTCATCACCAACTAGTAATTATAGATCTTTGTGAGAAGTCAGTTTGTATGGTTTGAATCCCTATATTTTTTAGCGTGTGTTACCTTGTTTGTTTTAAATTTTTACTAGACCTTAGGTGTGGATTGTCAATATTATGTAATTTTAATAATAACAAATTATTTTGATTGAAGCTAATGGAAACAATGCCAAAAGTTACCAATAAAGACCTCCCTTTTAACGGGAATCCCAGTCCTTTCCCTGATTTTGCAAATGTTGGTCCTCCTTATATGGCTACATTGTCACTTTCCTGGATTCATGATAGGTTTACCTGTATGGTTGTTCTTAACTTCTTTAATTTCAAATAATCCAATTGTACCACCTCAACCAAGTTCTCCATCTCAACATCACCAACCTATTGTTGACCCTTTACCTTCTTCATCCAACATGTCTTCCTCCCTTTCTTCTTCTTCGCTTGGTAAAATCTGTGATGCTAGTAACCAAATGACTAAGAAGAAGAAGAAAGGGAAGAAGAAGAAGAAGCAAGATAAGAAAGTAGTCAACCAACCAACCATGGATGTAGGTATTGGTAATGTTGAGATAACTTCCAACATTCATCGCAAGCCTAGATACCCTTGCCAACTTTGTAAGGGTGACCACTTCCTTATCAATTGTCTTGGTATTCCTAAGGTCTTGGATGTATGGTCAGAAAATTCTTAGCAACTTACTATTGATCCATTGAGCTCGTATAAAAATGAAAGCCATTTATAAAATTCATGAGAATAGTTCTGTCTCAAGCTCGTAAAAAATGAAACAAGTCCCCTTTTAAACCAAGTCTTTTATTTGATTTTATCAATAAATCTTCATTTCATCTTCCTAATAGTAATTTTTACCATTTACATAAGCAGATCAAACAAAGCTCGGGGGGGGGGGGGGCATGTGCCTCTCCATGGGTACATTGTAAATTGTTGTATCATGTAGGGTATTTGGGCTTAACTCATGTACAAGAAGGGTTTAACAATGGCTGTAAGTATTGGTAATGTTGAGGGAACTTATACAATGCATCGTAAGCCCAAATACCCTTGCAATCTTTGTAATGGTGACCACTTCCTTATCAATTTATTGATATTCCTAAGGTTTTGGAAGTGTGGTCAAATAATTATCATCACCTTACTGTTGATCCATCAACCTGTGATTATCATATTTCGAGGAAAAAGCTTAAAGTTAGGTTTCCTTGTAGGTTATGCAAAGGGACTCATCATAGTCACCTTTTCCCTCACATGGATGAAGCCTCAAAATTGTTGGAAAAACTTACTATTTCACAGCAACAAATTCCAACTAATTACTATAAACTTTCTCCACATCCACTATCAATTGATGAAGCGATTGATCTAAATGCAAGTAAAATCAATCCCACTCTTCCATTGGAGGGTGAAACATGTATCACTCAGGTTGATGCACTATTTGTTGATCAAGTGGTCGAATCAATTCCATCTTCGGTCGATCCCACTCTCCCTTTAGAGAGTGAAATTCATACTGCTCAGGTTCTTCATGTTACCTCATATTCTTCTACACATGGGGGCATTTCATTTGTTTCTTTTGAACCCCATCCAAGTAATGAGGCTATTTCTTTTTATTAGAGTAGACTGATAGAATCTCATCTTCCTTATTCCACCCCTTTCCAAATCATTGTGAAGGCTTATGGTAAGAATGTGCATCGCAAAAATGTAGATGAAGGTGTTTTTGTCAGTATTTTATCCTCAACAACTTGGCAAGCTTTGGGCTCCCCTCAATTTGTGCCTGTTACATAGAATATGTTAGCTTTTAACATAACCATTAGTGAAACTTTAGGGATCCTTCCTAAGTTACCTATTACCTTGGAAGGTAAGATTGTTTGTATCGATCTTATAGTAGTCCAAGGTCCCTTAGATTTCAATTTGCTCCTTGGGTGAGACTATGTCTATGCCATGAAAGTTGTCGTATCGACACTATTTCGCATGATGTCTTTCCCTAACAATGCAAACATTGTGACAATTGATCAACTTTCATACATTGATATTGTTTTGATTACCAGTTATCCGACACCCCTAAATGTTCCCTATATGGAAGTGGTACCTACCCCACCACGCATTAATTATGTGGAAACATGTCCCATGTTTTCAGTTAGATTTTCTTCTCCCTATTGATCCCCTTGACACGTGTTCCTTCTAGGGAGCTATTCTTCCATTTGATGAAGACCTTTTGGAAGCCATGAACAAAGGTCTCATGAGGATAGTTCTTTTACTGTGTCAACCTCATTAAAAAACGAAATAGATCCTTATGAGGATAGTTATTTTACTCTGTCAACCTCGTTAAAAAATGAAATAGATCCTTATGAGGATAGTTCTTTTCTTATGTCAACCTTGTTAAAAAATGAAATAGATCCTTATGAGGATAGTTCTTTTCCTATGTCAACCTCGTTAAAAAATGAAATAGGGTTTCTTGAGGATAGTTCTTTTACTGTGTCAACCTCGTTAAAAAATGAAACAAATCCTTATGAGGATAGTTCTTTTATTGTGTCAACCTCGTTAAAAAATGAAACAAATCCCTATGAGGATGGTTCTTTTACTGTGTCAACCTCGTTAAAAAATGAAACAGGGCCTTATGAGGATGGTTCTTTTTGTATGTCAACCTCGTTAAAAAATGAAATAGGTCTCTTGAGGATAGTTCTTTTACTGTGTCAACCTCATTAAAACATGAAACAAGTCATATGAGCATAGTTCTTTTCCTCTGTCAAGCTCGTTAAAAAATGAAACAAATCCTCCCCTATTTGAGTTGATTATTTAACTAGAGCTCATAAATGTTAAGTCGAGTCTTCCTGATCTCATAATCAAGCATTCATTTCATCATCCTATTAGTAACTTGTAGTCTACTCAGGTGAATGAAATGAAGTTTTGGGGGCATGTGCCTTTGCAATCATTATGTTAGAGGCATGAAATCTTATCTCAAGCACAATTTTCTTTGTTTCAAGATTGTGTAAAAATTAAACCACCCTCAAGCACAATTTTCTCTGTTTCAAGCTTGTGTAAAAATGAAACCACCCTCAAGCACAATTTTGCTTTGTTTCAAGCTTGTGTAAAAATGAAACTTATCTCGAATCCATTTCTGTTATTATTTTCAAGACTCGTTAAACTCATGAAAATACTGAGCTCCTTTTGCTGTCTTTTCATGCTCGTAAAATGTACATGAAAATGCTGAGTTCTTTCTGTCTTTTAGTGCTCGTTAATTAAATTGAAAGTCAGTAAGATAAGTATATTTTTATCACTTTTTCAAACTGGTTAAAACTTACGAAAAAATGAAACCATAGAGTCCTCTTTTAAGCCCTTTTCAGACTCTTGAAATATGAAAAGATCATTGATTACTTGATTATTCGAACTCGTAAAAGTAAATGAGCAACCATCCACTTAGTATAAGTTTACCCCTTTTACGGACTGAGTTAGGACTATTTATGAAAAAGGTATACGTTGATTGAACATGGTCAATAGAGTTCTCTCTTGTAATATTTTATCCTTTTTCAGACCCAAGGGACTAAAACTTACAAAGAAGAACCTTATGGAGTCTACTTATGTTTTTCTTCTGACTCTCTAAAACTGAAAAACACTGAGCTTTACTTTCTCTGGGCTTGTTAAAATTTTACGATAAAAGAACTGAATGAGTTTCATATTTTTTGTTTTTTTCAAACTCTTAAAAGAAAAGGAAATTGAGTTATCCCTTTAGTGGACTCATAAAAATTAAACAGTGCATGACTCATTAAGCATGACGAGATTGAACCACTCCTTCTTAGGGTTCGTTAAAAATACTAGGATGGACTCATTCGAAGAATGAGCTTATAGGGCAAGCATATGTTATCCTCCTCAAGCTTGTAAAAAGTAAAGAGGTACTTTCCAGTAATGGTGGGGGAAAATTGAGAAGAAAAGTTTGTTTCTTGTATTTCAGGCAGTATGTCGCTCTTGAACATGACACTCCATTGCATATCTGTTCGGGTTGGGGAATCCATTTGTCCCACAGTTAATAAAACCTTACTTGAGTTGGTTTTGGGTATTATCGTTGAGTCAAATGCTGCCAAGTCATTTTTTCATGTCGCTAATATGTTAAAGAGAAGTCTAAACCTTAGTTAAAATTACCTTACAATTTGTAGCCTTCAATCGCGTTGACCATCCCAGAGTTAGTCCTTGCAAACTGTTCTTCAAAGCTTGACATGAGTTTCGTGTCGTAGGCTTTCCTGCGATGGATAACTTCCTATCGACTTCAACTCATTATCTAGGAAGTTGATCTAGAAACCTTCAGTACCTTGAGGCTTGGATGGCTTAATGACAGGTTTTGTGCCTTCGACGATAGATTCTCATCATTGGCCTTCGATCGAATGATTCTGTGAGTGTTCAACTTTAGACCACCTATTCAAACTTCATAGATTGTAATAGGAGTACCTTGAGAGCCATTGCCATTATTGGTGGTTTCTGTCGCACTTGTTAACAATTCACATAATTAATCGGTAATAAGTGGTTTCTACCATGTTCGACTTCAACACATTTACTCGCATGGCTAGATTCATACTATGGATCAAGAGATGGAGATCAAGACCCTGGATCTAGTTTCATCTATCTAGGTTGTGAGGAGTTTTGTATTCATGATTATACACATAGTTTTATGTTTGATGGCTACGTCTGTCCTATATCTACTTTGATATGATGTATTTTCGTACTGTGCTTTAAGACTTGTATGTTATGAGTATGGGAATGCCTACCTTAGTGATGATTATTATATTTTATTGTAATACTTGATTGATTGTTGCAGGTTTCCAACCATGATATTTGATCCAATCCTTGATATGATAAAGTACTGTCCTCAAACTTTTCTGACTTCGCACTTTAGGGGGCAATCTGTTACACTTCATTTTGTCACCATGGCAAATAATCGTCAAAATCAGATCTCTCGCCATCCATCCAAGTGTCATGAAGCACTCCCTTTCAAGTCAACAACTTATATACCTTGAATAAAGTGGAATTTTTGGATCTCTTGGTACAAAACCCCGTTTTTTAGCATTTGCGCAATTTTTATTTTTATTATTTATTTTATTTATTTTATTTATTTATTTATTTTATTTTTTTATTTTTTCTAAACAGAAACCGCACATGTGCAGTTTCTTCCACTATAAACTGTGTAGATTTGCGCACTGTCTTCCACTATAAACTATGCAGGTAAACCAATAAAAAGTAAAAATAAAAAGTGAGATCTATAAGCATTTTTGGGTGAATCATTCCCAACAAGAAGCCTTGAAATAATGTTTATTCGAGCCTAACCTCATTTTTGATGGAACCAATTCCCATTCTTCAAGGAGCCCTCATCCCTCTTTTAGTGGATCTCATCCTTGGACTAAGGATCTCAAACTACTTCCTTTTGGCCTATTAATCAAGCCATAGGTGGGGTAATTGAGAGAGGCTACTGAGAGTAAGTTTATGTTGGAGTAATCAAGCTGGAGAGCTTATCATTATTGGAGAGGATTGAGATCAATGGGAGGAGCTTCACAACGTCAAGGCACAGGTTTTGTAGCCCCTTTATGTTTCTGAAATTAATACAACCGAGCATTTCTTCTCAATTCATTGTTTAATGGATTAATTGATCAATTTCATGGATGGTTTATGTTAATAATATTTGTCCATTGGAATGATGTTTGTTACTAGTCTCCTTGATCACTAGTTTGAATTATTGAATCATTTATGATGCATATGTCTTTGATCCTTTGTCGTTTCCATGTGTACAGGTCTAGATTCAAGCATGGAGGAGCTGCACTGAAGCACAAAGAGGGATCTTCATCAAGCATGTCGTAATAAGGTATGAATTTCCATTTCTCACCATGTTAGCTTATGATTCAATAAAAGATAGATTCAGGGAAGGAATTAGCTTGATTGTTGGTTTGTTTCTAGTTTCCTTTAGGATCTAGGGAGATCGGTCTTGTCAGCAAGAGGGATTTATCCGCCTAACACAGCCTCAGGTTCGATGGACCTTATGTGACCCAACGCAAAGTGTTAAGGGGCCCAACAGGAAGGGTGGGTGGTTAGCCCGACCCTTGGAACTGTGGCACCCATATAACCGCCTGCCCCATGCTAAGGGCTTAACCGGCGGGGGAAAGAGTTAAAGCCCAACCCTCGACCCTATATGCCCACACAACCGTGATTTTCGGTCTCAAGGGGTTAGATGCTGAATTCAAGTTCCAACAAAATGCACCGATAGAGGGTAAAGTTGTCGCTCTGCTATCATTTTTCGGGGCGTATTTGTAGGACAATTAGCTAGAAGGGAAAATTTGTAGGATGGTTAACAATCAAGTTCATGAGAGAGCTTGGAAGCTTATATTTTTTGATTTTTTATCCAAATTGAGCTCAGAAAGAGGCTACGTAGGGGTTTTTGGATGTTTTGAACCCATGGGTAACCTCTAATTTCTGATTTGAGCACATATACAAAGTATTTTTGCAAGTTTGAGACAACAATATATGGATCAATCAGGGTTAGGAAATAGTTCTAGAAGGTATTTGGACATGGAGAAGACCTTGTAGTGGTATTCTCGCTTTCAGAAGGCTATTGCAGCAGTTGTAACCAGCAGGGTTAAGCTTAGGTTCAACTTCCCTTAATATGAAGTTTTGATTAAGTGCTTTGATGTGGAATTGAAGGGTTCACATGATGTTTTTAACTCATTTCAATTGAAGTATGTCATATTTGTAGGAGATGTTTTGAGTTGTTGTTGTTGCGAGAGCTCTTTGTAGGAGAACATTACGTTGTACGAGTAATAGCCACATATTTACCTGCAACAAATGTTTATGCACTTCATTTTGACACTAAATATATGAGTGGTCTATTCATGTTGACATGCCTGGAGATGTAGCCTAGGAGGGGTGAACTTTGTCAACAAACCTTTGTCTTGCTCTTCTTTATGCTTGCATGGATTATGTGATGTTACGTTCATTATGTTAAATTACATATGAAGACTAATTCATGACAAGAAGAGACATTTGAAAAGCCTGTTGTTTCAATACCCATTTTTAACCTTGAAAAGCCTGTTGTTTCAATACCCATTTGTAACCTTGTAAAGCCTTGACACAGTCCTTAGTTTTATTTATTTGATTTTGGAAAAGAGGAAGAAATCACCTAATCCAATTTAAGATCACTAAAGCTCATCTCAAGTGGTAGCAAGGCCAATAAAAAGGTATTTCATTTGAGGAAAGGTTAATCAATCTTAAAAGGAGTATGACGAGTCTCTTGATTAAGGGGGGACCCTCATTTTCTCTAGGTAGAGGTGACACTTAAAGAAAATGAGGGGGTTAATTATAGTCGCTACAACAACAATTAAAAGTTGTAATTTGATTATATGAATACCTTGTGCTTAAACTTTGTTTTGCAAAGAATACAACAAGTGGGATAATGTTGGACATAATAGGTATAGGTAGTGTCATCCTAGCACAATGTGGGTTTTGGGGGGTAATCACCCCCCATTTGAGGTGGTGTGGGGGTTCACAAGGGCGATCACCCCCATTTGTGCTGGTGTGGGGGTTTAAGGGGTGATCACCCCCCATTTGTGTGGCATGGGGGCAGAGCCCATAACATAAAAGTTTACCTCTGTTTTGTGTTTTTTGGGCCAATAATGTCTTAGCCCATTGTAAACTAATTATGGTCAAGGAACTAGGGTTATAATCTAATAAGGGTTAAGAAATTAAGGTTTTAGATGTTGTTAAATTATCTAAATGTTGTATTGTGAAAAATGAAGGTAATACAAATGAGATAAACAGAGGTGCAACTCTTATATATGCTAGTTTTATTGGTTAAGGGTTCCGAAGGTAAATCCTTGTGTACCATGTGTGTGCCATTATTATTCTTGTGTTTTAAACCATATTAATATTGATTTTCTTGCATAGATTTATCAAACTGCTCACGAGATACAACCTCTGGTTTAGAGTCCTAACTAAGGCTTTTACCCTTCAAGAATCTTATATTAGCTCATTTTTAGCCAAGCCTTGTTTATAGGGAAATTCCTTCAACCCATTTCTCAAGAAGATAAGATGTGAAATAATTATCCATTTATTGCGATCCTCGTCAAAAGTGTTTCCATCAAAATTAAGCGCTAGAGCATCGCCAAGTATCCTATGTGTTACTGTTATGAAACCAACTCACAAAAAGATAGAAAAGATAGTTGAACGCCTTAGAATTTAGCCTCTTTGAGGGGGCAACCTCCTTTACATTACACAAATGAATAATTCTTGGATGATACAAATGAAAATACCTCCTTTCTATATGGGTCTATGGGTCATATTTGATCAGAGCCGACATAATAAAATAATTAAGGGTATAAATAACATAATGGGCTTCTATGGGGCAAATAGTAAATATGTGGACTACATGGGTACAACAATATAATAAGGGGGTTGTACTAATAATAATAAGGGGTTACACTAGTAGTATAGAGGCCTAACATGCCCCTCTCCTTCAAAAAGTGTTCTCCTCAACGATTAAGGGGGGACCCTCATTTTCTCTAGGTAGAGATGACACTTAAAGAAAATGAGGGGGTTAATTGTAGTCGCTACAACAACAATTAAAAGTTGTAATTTGATTATATGAATACCTTGTGCTTAAACTTTGTTTTGCAAAGAATACAACAAGTGGGATAATGTTGGACATAATAGGTATAGGTAGTGTCATCCTAGCACAATGTGGGTTTTGGGGGGTAATCACCCCCCATTTGAGGTGGTGTGGGGGTTCACAAGGGTGCTCACCCCCATTTGTGCTGGTGTGGGGGTTTAAGGGGTGATCACCCCCCATTTATGTGGCATGGGGGCAGAGCCCATAACATAAAAGTTTAGCTCTGTTTTGTGTTTTTTGGGCCAATAATGTCTTAGCCCATTGTAACTAATTATGGTCAAGGAACTAGGGTTATAATCTAATAAGGGTTAAGAAATTAGGGTTTTAGGTGTTGTTAAATTATCTAAATGTTGTATTGTGAAAAATGAAGGTAATACAAATGAGATAGACAGAGGTGCAACTCTTATATATGCTAGTTTTATTGGTTACGGGTTTCGAAGGTAAATCCTTGTGTACCATGTGTGTGCCATTATTATTCTTGTGTTTTAAACCATATTAATATTGATTTACTTGCATAGATTTATCAAACTGCTCACGAGATACAACCTCTGGTTTAGAGTCCTAACTAAGGCTTTTACCCTTCAGGAATCTTATATTAGCTCATTTTTAGCCGAACCTTGTTTATAGGGAAATTCCTTTAGCCCATTTCTCAAGAAGACAAGATGTGAAATAATTATCCCTTTATTGCGATCCTCGTCAAAAGTGTTTCCATCAAAATTAAGCGCTAGAGCATCGCTAAGTATCCTATGTGTTACTGTTATGAAACCAGCTCACAAAAAGATAGAAAAGATAGCTGAACGCCTTAGAATTTAGCCTCTTTGAGGGGGAAACCTCATTTACATTACACAAATGAACAATTCTTGGATGATACAAATGAAAATACCTCCTTTCTATATATAGGAGTCTAAGGGGTCATAATATAATCAGAGCCGACATAATAATAATAATGTAAGGGCATATAATAATAACAATAGTGGGCTTCTATGGGGCACAATAGTAACAATATGGGGACTACATGGGTACAACAATATAATAAGGGGGTTGTACTAATAACAATAAGGGGTTACACTAGTAGAATAGAGGCCTAACATGCCCCTCTCCTTCAAAAAGTGTTGTCCTCAACGCTTGAGTAGTTCTTGATGCTTCTATAGAAAATTATTGTCTTCCCATGTGGAAACTTCAACGAGTAAGTTTTTCCACTTGATGAGATACTTTGAAATTGGTCAATTTCGTAGCTGTCGGGTTCTTGATTTTGTGACTGCTCTAGGTTCCAATATGATTTTTCCTTCCTCTTCAAGTTCTGGCAATATTGTTTGAATTGGGATCTTCTGTAGCTTTTGAATGAGTGGCCACACTTCTTCGTCCTGCTTCCATTCATCCCTTGCTTTGTTTATCCAATCTGGTTGGATAATAGAAATAGCACAAAACAATACTTCCACATCCTCATCCTTTCTTGAGAGTGCATCTGCAACAAAACTTTGCTTCCCTTTTCTATAGATGATGTCAAAGTCATAATCCAACATATTTGTGACCCATTTTTTTTGTTCTTCTAAAGGTAATATTTGTTCTAAAAAGTATCTAAGACTATCATGATCCATTTTTACCTTTAAGTGTCTTCCCATTGGGTAAGGTCGCCATTTCTTAAGTGCATGTAGTATTGCCAACATTTTCTTCTCATAAATAGCTTGCTTGATATGTAGTCGTAAAATTACCCAATCACCTACATCTAAACATTTTCCACTATGATGTTGATCTACCTGTTGTTTCATTCGATTCTGCACGAAAGTGGCGTTATCCTTTAAAAGTTGGAGAACTTGTTGTTGATGATCGATGTGATATTTCACTGCTTGAACCTATTTCTTCTTGATATTTCCTTCTATCTTGAGAGTTTGAGGAGTGGTAATTTCTTCCAATGCTTTACAAGATGTGGTCGGATTCATTTCTTGATGCTCGATGTGATCTTTCACTTCTTGAACATTTTTCTTCTTGATATGTCCTTCTATCTCGATAGTTGGAGGAGTGGTAATTCCTGCCAATGCTTTACAAGACATGGTCTGATTCATTTCTTCTATCTCTGGGGTTGGATCCTGGCATATATCCTCTTCTTTTGATGTTTCTTGATCCTTTTCTTCCTCCTCTTCATACTCTATGTAAAATAATTTCTTCTCAACACACTTATGACC
>APFE030842374.1:24289-95618 GCA_000404065.3 Pinus taeda | reverse complement strand
TTGAACGTTATCCTTTAAAGTCCCTATGAAGACATCAATCCTTTGCTTCTCTGGAATATAATTTACCCTTCTATTCAATTTTTGAAAGTCCTCAATGTGCTCTTCCATTGAACCCTTTTGTTTGAGATTTATCAATTGGCTAAAAAAGGAGTTTCTCTTTGTATCCTCATAATGTGTTATCATTTCCTTCGTGAAAATTGACCACGTAACAAGTGGTTTACGAGAACAAAGCCCTTTATACCATAAAAATTGATCTGGTTCTAAATATGAAGATGCAGTACGTACCTTTTGTAATAGTTGCACCTCATGTAGATCGAAATATTGCTCCGTCTGTAGTATCCAATTTACCGGATCCTTGCCATCAAACTTCCTCATCTTGTTTTTTCTTGATTTTAGGAGCTCGATCTTGAAACGACTATAACTTTGTAATTTCAAATCTTCCAGTTCTGAAATCGCGACCTGCAGTAACCCTTTGCATCCTCTTTCTAATGCCACCATTCTGATCGAATTTAGATTCTCCAAGAAAGAGTTAAGCACAATCTCCCAAGATGACCTGATTATATACCTTTTTAGAAGAGCAAACTTGTATGAAGTGTCACGTGTCATTGTTTCGACCTTAGGATCTGAAAAATATATACAGGAAATTGCAGTCCATCCTCTTTCTGTAACTTCTTACGAAATTTCAATCAGATGCTCAAAACAAAAGTTATGACTATTTTCCCCAGGTTACCTGTTTGGAATGTAATTCAAGAGTCTGCAAAAAGGTTGACTTCCTTAGATCATATCTCTGCATATATTGTGCGAAAAGCGCTGAAATTCAGATCCGAGGTTCAGAGTGGTTTCTGCTCAAATGGGTGTTTTTTGTAGCATCTAAAACGTTGCAGAAAAAAAGTTATAGCGGAAATTCCACGATGAACTATTTGGAGTAGTGAAACCCTAGAATCCAAAGCTCTGATACCAAATGTTATGAAACCAGCTCACAAAAAGATAGAAAAGATAGTTGAATGCCTTAGAATTTAGCCTCTTCGAGGGGGGCAACCTCCTTTACGTTACACAAATGAACAATTCTTGGATGATACAAATGAAAATACCTCATTTCTATATATAGGAGTCTAAGGGGTCATAATATAATCAGAGCCGATATAACAATAATAATGTAAGGGCATAATAATAACAATAGTGGGCTTCTATGGGGCACAATAGTAACAATATGGGGATTGCATGGGTACACCAATATAATAAGGGGGTTGTACTAATAACAATAAGGGGTTATGCTAGTAGCATAGAGGCTTAACAGTTACATTAGCTCCATCAATTAGTTTGATGGATCACATGCCTCCTTTGTGAGAATAATTTTTATCCATTTTTCACCTATGGCTATAGCTTGTGCTTGCATCTTTGGATTGACGATGAGACTATACTTTTTTACCTTGTGACTATGTTAACTTCTATACAAGATAGAGATAAACTTTCCTTCAAAAGGATCTTCAATATAATTAACCAATCAATCCTCCTTTAAGTCATTCTTTATCCTAATTTTTTATCTTCCCATACAAAAAAGTCCTATTTTTTGATATCAAGTTCAAAGCTAGAGGAGGATAGAGTATGTACACCTTTGTAGACTTTAACAATTAAATTGATGTGTGAAGGCAAGTCCTTTGTCCCACAAACAAGAAGGTTTCAGTACCAATTGATATTTGGCTTGGCCATGACCTTAAAAATAAATTATTATTATCATTTTATTATTATTATTATTACTAACAAACGTATAACTCAAAGAACACTATAAACCATATGAAATAATTATTAATTAAATAATACCATTAACAATTTACCACTAAGAGTTGATATATTTTCCAAAATCTCTTTTCATCCCAAATTGTGCACTAAAGTTTTCAAAAGTAAATAATATATGAAATAATTAAAATCAACAAATTGGATAAATTAAAGTTCACATTATTTCGTGTATTGTTAACTTAAACTCTTCTGTAAAGGTTACACATGAAATTCTAATAAGCATTGATTTTTTTGTATGGTTTAAACAATTTTTTATGTTAGACAAGGTGGTCCTGAATCAAAAGGAGATGAGGTTCAATCTCAATCACATAAAGGAGTAGTTGCCTCGAGGTTATGGTCCCAATGGTGGCTATAAGGAACATCCAAGTCCTATTAAGGTGGATTCCTTAGGCTCTCTTTAGTTTTTATGAGTTCATATATTCAATAATGCTTTAGCTTCACATAGTTGTTATAGAGTGACAAACCTGCATATCAAGCCCTTTCTAGAATTGCCTAGGCTCAATTCATTTACTGTTTTATATTGTAAGATACTATGTCAATTTATTACCTTTAATGTGTCACATAAGACTATTTTTGCTACTAATTCCTTGTTGTTTTGTGAATGATTTGGTTTACCCACTCATAGATCATGGATAAACAAAGTTTAAACTTTCCATATTTTCATGATATAATACATTTTTTAGTTTAAAAAATATAAATCTATAAAACAACTTTCTTTTTGGTTGAACTTATTTTTAACTAAATACTTGTTATTTTTGTTGATGTTAAAATTCACATATGTCCACTAAATAAAAATGAAATATTAAAGATTATTTAATTTTTTATTTTATTTTTATTTGTAATTTTTTTTTTCACTATTGGTTCACGGATACCCATGGTCAGTGGGTCCGCTACGTCCAGGATCGAACAATGCTAGGGTGGACCCCATTCGAAGGGGGTCACACCCCTTGGCCTATTTACTGACCTGACCCCAAGAGCTGTCGGGTTTCGGTCCTGTGACCTCCCATTGGCGAGGCCTCGGCTTGACCGATTGAACTAACCCTTGGGGCTTATTTTTATTTGTCAATTATTAATATACATTTTATAATAAAACAACTCATAATATATATGAAATAAGTAATAATTATAAATTTTTTTAATGCGGATTATCTTAGGTAGGTGAGAAGAAGGAACAAAATCTTCTACACCTAAATTCAGTTTCTTAAGTGACATGACGGATGTTGACATCATTGACAATATGCATATATAAAAAATTCAAATTATTATTGGTATTATTTATTTTTATTTATCTCTTATTATTATTTCAATTAAAAACATGAAACAAACAAAATATTTATTTGAAAATAAAATACAAACTTCTAAAAAGTGATAATAGAAATGAAGCTCATGCCTAATAACATATATAAAATACTTTACAAACTTCTCGTCCATTTATTTAATAGGAGTACGTTAAATTTTGATTTTGCTTTAACCATAACCCTAAGAAATGGAATTTAACCCTACATTAATAATTAAACAACTCCACTAAAAAATCCCATGTATTATCCAACAACCTCCCATTAGCCTATCAAGCCTTTTAACATATCCAAAACCCGTGAAACAACTCCTTTGATGCCTCCGCCATTTGATATCAAGAATGCTCCAAACAAGCTCAGGATTCCCATGTTTCTCTATGAAGTTATTGAAATTCCTTTTCATTAAAAGAAAGTGTCTTAATTCTTGGAAGTAAAGAAGCAATCTAAATCCTATACAACTAGAAAGAAAGTGTCTCAAAACAGATGTTGACTTTTAAACATAACCAAAGTCTACACAAATATGCAACATAGTTATAGTGTAATTTGTAAATTTTTTTAGATGCCAACCTATCTAAACTACATCAAAACTTTGTTATACATTTGTTATACACCGGATCAATGTAAAATCTTAAAATAAGCCAACATATATTACTCCCACTTACCCCTTTAAAATAGTGATTTCATTGTCACATAACTATACCGAATTGAACCAAACTCTCTTTACATATCAACCTTCTCATAAATATAGAAGATTTGACTTAAAAAAATTCTCACACCCATTTAAAACAGTGATTTCATTGTCACATAACGATACCGAATTGAACCAAACTCTCTTTACATATCAACCTTCTCATAAATATAGAAGATTTGACTTAGACTTAGAAAGATTCCTTAAATATAGAAGGCCCTAGAAACCGTACCGAATTGAACCAAACTCTCTTTACATATCAACCTTCTCATAAATATAGAGGATTTGGCTTAGAAAGATTCCTTAAATATAGAAGGCCCTAGAAAGACTCCCTAAAGAACTAAGTAATAAAGACGAAACAGCGCATAAATATAGAGGATTTAGATTAGAAAGATTCCTTGAATATATAAGGCAGTAGAAAGACTCCATAAAGAACTCAGTAATAAAGACGAAATAGCAGTAGAAGGGCCATAGGAAAGCTGTATATCTGAGATGGGAAGGTGGGATAAGATGGCAAGATAGGGTTGGCAAACGACAGCAACATATATAATATAATTAGAAAATCAATTTCATTCCCTCAAATTTGTTTGAAACAGTGCAAGGCCGGTGAGCTCGCTTTTTGAGGGGAACAGAGCGGGGCAGACAGCTTGGCAAGAGCAAATTGGGAAATCGTCCTCTAAAGCAGCAAGAGGCTCGCTGTCCGATGCTGGGTTATCCATTAATAAAGGACGGCGACAAACTCAGTTTCATATGACAAGCTTAGTTGCATCCAAAACCCATCCGTGTTATGTGAACAATCAACTTTGTAATGCATCCAAAAACCTCCAAAACCCTAGACCGCTGCTAGCTTGTGTTATTGGCTCGCAGTAAAAGCAAAACTAGCAGAGCGAGTACGAGACAGACCATAATTATTACCCTGTTATGTTTCTGAAGTCTTCGGGTAATTGAAACGGTGCGCAGCCATGGCCAACTATGTGAACTCCGAGAAGAATTTCAATTGTGTTCCTGCTCTGCAGCAATTTTACACAGGGGTTCCATTCATATTGTCTTCGGACGCTTTATTTTTAGTGTGTGCGTGCAACGATGAAGTAAAAGTGGTAGACTTAGCCACTGGCTTTGTCAAAAATACGTTGGAGGGAGATTCCGAGCTCATTGTTGCTCTCGCACTCACTCCGGATGACAAGTATTTGTTCTCAGCAAGCCGCAGTACTCAAATCAAACTTTGGGATTTATCCTCCGCCACCTGCCAACGAACATGGAAGGTATTTATCGTCGTTTTCCACCTCTTCGCTTTCATGTTTTTTCCAGTACTCAAATCAAACTTTGGGATTTATCCTCAGCCACCTGCCAACGAACGTGGAAGGTATTTATCGTCGTTTTCCACCTCTTCGCTTTCATGTTTTTTCCCCGCTATTTCATTTTATTCTATTTATTTATTTAAATTGATTTAGTAGATGAGAAATATATTTATATTCCATATAAAGAGTATATATGTGTCAGTCGTGATCCTGTCTGAATACACATGTATTTGACAACCAACCATTAAGCTCAAAACTATTACAACAAAGTTCATCACGCGAAGCTATTACAAGGCTAATCCTGTGAAGCCATTATAACAAAACTCATCATCATGTCATTTATGAGGAATTGAAGTGGGTGGGAGGATAACAATCATTTTTTCCAAACACTCTCAAGAAACCACATTGACATGCTATTTGATACCTATCTACACACCTAAAACTTTTGAAAAATACATTTAAAAAACACACAGAAGTATGTTATTCAAAGCAATGTTGCTAAAATCACGATTTTTTTGGCATGGCGATATCAACAATTTTTCATTTTGAAAAAATTGTAAAAATCGCCAAACTTTTTGTCCAAAATGAAAAAATCACGATAAAAATCGTAAAAATCGCGATAAAATCCTAAAAATCACCAAAAAATCCTAAAAATTGTCAAAAATCGTGGATGCTTTAGATACTTAAAAAATTGAATATATATATATATTATATATATGATATATATATATATATATTGTGTTTAATGTTCTTGATGTTTTGCCGATTTTTTCCCCTCGTCGATTTAATCCCGATCGCAATGTTCGCAACACTGATTCAAAGTTCGCTTTGTTAATGGCTTTGTGTGCCTTACCTCACTATGTCAGTATGACAATGTCATTCCCCACTCTTGGAATGTGGCAATGAAATGTAGCAGGCTTATGACACTCAGAAATAATCCTTTTGCCTGAGATGTTGTAGGTGGAGTTATTTATTCTGACACAATCAAGACTTGCACCTGGCCCCAACTGCCTCAAACAACCCACTTGCATTAGAGACATGACCCTTCTGAGCCAAAACATATCTACGGGGGATTTGAACTTTGGTGGGGGCATGAAAGACCATTGTCTTACCATCGAAATGAGACCTCATGACAATTAAGATAAAATTGATTTGCATGCTACCTTGCATAGGGTTTTTGGATGAATCTCTTCAGAAAAATAAACTCAAGTTTCAATTTGTTGTATAAAATTTTCGGAAGCAGAACTATGCTGAGGATTAAGTCAATCCAATGTTTTCGGTGGACACTCCACCCATCATTAGGGACCATAAAACCATACGATGACTAAAGTTTGCACTTATTACCCCTTTGAAGTGGAAGATAATATGCTTCAAAGATTGTATAGGTTGTTGCCCAAAATCAGGGTTGCTTTGCTACATTGCTCTTAGAGATGATCGATTATTGTAAGTCACTTGACAAGAATACATTGCTTTAAACCCTATCCAGTTAACCAAATTACAGTTAACAGACCTTTGAAAGAACTTCCGCCAGTTGACCTTAAAACTAATTTGAATCTTCCTTGCCCTAATCGACATTTAATCAATCATTACGATTTTATGTAATTCACTTTGATATATAGGTTTATGCAAGGAAGACCTAAGATAAATAGACCTTCGGTACAAGCAACTTGAGAAGTAGGGATAATTTGGAGTTGCGTGTTTGAGTAGTGTTGAGAAGTGCAGCAAGAAAGTCTCAATTTGACTTTGCCTTAGTCAAATTGAGAAAATTCAAATTTCCATATCAACAGACAACTTGGATGCAGTTAACTTTTGTGACATGGCTCTTGTCACTCACTTAGCTTAGTAAATTCAAGTTAGGGGGCTTGGAGTTTAGTTAAGCATGCGTGATTGCTAAATTTTAGTAATCCAATTCAGTTATATCCAGTGGTGTTCAGTTAAACTAGTTCTAACAGTTGGAGGAACTAGTGGAAGGTCAGTTGTGCAGTGTGACAACAATCTAACTTAGAGATTATTCTTTTTTTTTGTTAAAGCAAGAGTCGTACCTTCTATTTCATTAAATCGGAAAACAAATTACATAAAATACAACAGTTCCAAAGGAACTGTGGGCCAAAGAAATGTCAAACCACTTAAAGCCTAGGACACCGAGCTAAAGTCTTAAAAGCCGAGCCAAGGTCCCATAAACAAAACTATAAAACCCACGAAATACAAACAAAAGCTGAGACCGTTCGATCCCCCCTTAGAGATCAAACGGCCGAGGCCTAAATCGGGGCGAGAACATGTAACCACTTTAAAATGAGAAACGGACCCGATGAGGAAATAGGGACTGTTCTAAAAGGATTTCGCATTCGAATAGGGGGATAATCCTCGAGCATGTAGTTCGCCCGAAATCCACCGATACCCATCATGAAGCGCAACAAGCCTAGAAGATAACACACACCTGGACCTACATACTTTACCTCTATCATCGAATCTCCTCGCCAGATCCAACAACGGAGGATAATATCGCAAGACCTAAAAGCCCGGAAAATGATCGCGCGATAAACGCCCTGGACCCACCAACATGCATGCTTAATCTTGATCGTGAGTTTGTCGTGCTTGATCCAACGGTTGTGGGACATGCGCCAAAAGCACCGAGAATTACCGCGCGATGAGGGCGGTATTCCTTCCCGTCCCTTGGCCACGTGTTGCGTTGTGAGTGGAATCGCTCCCAACTCCGAAAAACCACTTTCAGCTTGAAGGCCTTGCGATAAACCAGAAACCACCTAGCGAGCAGTCTTGCCACCACAAAAAGAAAACTTGGGGTTTTTGAGTTTGCGCGATAAACGCCCTGGACCCACTAACATGCTCGCTTAATCTTGACCGTAGATTCGTTGTGCTTGATCCAACGGCTGTTGAACATATCGCACACACCAAAAGCACCGAGAATTATCGCGTGATGAGGGCGGTATTCCTTCTCGTCCCTTGGCCACGTGTTGCTTTGTGAGTGGAATCGCTCACAACTCCGAAAAACCACTTTTAGCTTGAAGGCCCTGCGATAAACCAGAAACCACCTAGCAAGCGGTCTTGCCACCATAGAAAGAAAACCTGGGGTTTTTGAGTCTGCGCGATAAACGCCCTGGACCCACCAACATGCTCGCTTAATCTTGACCGTAGAATTGTCATGCTTGATCCAACGGTTGTGAACATATCGCACGCACCAAAAGCACCGAGAATTACCAACTCCGAAAAACCACTTTCAGCTTGAAGGCCTTGCGATAAACCAGAAACCACCTAGCGAGCAGTCTTGCCACCACAGAAAGAAAACTTGGGGTTTTTGAGTCTGCGCGATAAACGCCCTGGACCCACTAACATGCTCGCTTAATCTTGACCATAGATTCGTTATGCTTGATCCAACGGCTGTTGAACATATCGCACGCACCAAAAGCACTGAGAATTATCGCGTGATGAGGGCGGTATTCCTTCCCGTCCCTAGGCCATGTGTTGCTCTGTGAGTGGAATTGCTCCTAACTCCGAAAAACCACTTTTAGCTTGAAGGCCGTGTGATAATCCAGAAACCACCGTGTGAGCGGTATGCCCACCTCAGAAAGAAAAACTATGGGTTTGAGTCTGCCGAGAAAGCCAGGAATTTGGCCCCTCGCACCAACCCATCTCCTCGGGCGACTGAACCAAAAGAAGCTGAAAATTCCTCCGTCCAGCCGTCTATCCAAGAAACAACGTTTGCCAAGCAACCTCCTCCAGAGACTTCTCTATTTGTTCTTGCCAGGGTTGAGGAGGCCGGCAGTGACCTGCATCCCAAAAAAGACCTCACTTCGGAAATAACACTTCATAAATAAACCAAAACATTTCATCAATAGACCAAATTAATTAGATCCCGTCTTTGTGGCTCTGTTGCGAAACACCATTCTGTCCTCATCCACCTGATCTTGACACATTAATCTATTCTGAGGCATCTCTTGTCAACTCAGCTTGGCCCTGCTTTTGGTGCAGAGCACCCCTTGATTGGCCAGGATGTCCACCAATTTATTTGCCGTTCTTAGCACATGGGTAAAACTCACGGTACGTAAGCCCAGGAGGTGAAGCTGAATTCGTTGAAAAACTTGAAGCAACCTCCAGTTTTTAGAGACTTTTTCTGGCTCCATGCCCTAGCTGATTCTCTTGACCGAGTTAATGATTAACTTAGATTCAGCTTCAACTATTATATTTTGGAGATTATTCTGCTTCAGGAATTCTAAACAATGCTCAAGAGCCATTAATTCCGCCATATTATTCGTGGTTCTTCCCAAATGGCAATGGAAAATAAAAAGGATATAGCGATTCTCATCCCTTAACACCCCTCCAAAGCCAACAATACCCGGGTTGCCTTTAGAGGCCCCATCAATGTTGTATTTCAAAAAATCATGCGGGGGGGGATGCCGGTAATCCTGCTTAGTGTCCAGTTTCATCACCTTCCTATCCAAGCCCTATGGTATAAGCCCCTGCATACCCAACTGAAGAAGTATCTACATTTTAGCTTCTTAAGGTGGATTCTTTGGAGAAGTTCTCACAATAGTACCTACCGTCTCCTTAAGCTGTCTTAAGATTTGCTCAAAAATGTGTTGGGAGGAACTTTTTTCATTTTTGAAGAATCTGTTGTTCCTTTTTTTGCAGACATTCTATATTATGAAGCTTGGCGTTAAAGCCCAAGTTGAGCAAAGAAATTCATTATCGGAGAAGTTTCATCTCTAGTTTTTTAGGGTGTTGATAATGCTTCCTTTGTCCCTGTTTGTCTGTCGGAAAATATTGGCAAAAGTATCCCACAAATTGGAGGTAAAAATACAATCATTGAGAAGGTGCTCCATTGTTTCCTCCAAGGCTCCACAAAGCTGAAGTCTGGAAGGGCCTAGAACACCCCTCTTCCTAATGTTTTCCCTTTTCTTATGATGAACCAGCCACATGAAGAGTTTGATCTTCATCCATCCTTGATGCCTCCATAGGTTCTGCCTAACCCTGTCCAGTACATTGGAGTCCAGCTCAAGGAGTTTGCGTTTTGCCTCCTTAAGATTGAAGGTACCTTCATTATTGTTACCCCATCTAAGTTAGTCATGCCCATCTGTCACTAAAATTTTCCTTTGGTTCAACATTTTCAGAAGTGCCTCAACTTTTGCTTTCAAGGGGCTATCATCCCTGTAACCTATATTCTTCCAGGTTCTCCATTTTCCTTCACTATTGGTTTGATCCCAAAAATCTTTTACCCTAAGAAACCCTTTGGTATCAGTTTCTTTCTTGAGGTCCAGAAAGTCCTCTCTTAACAGTGTAGGTTCTTGTTGCCATTTATCCTCCCAAAATAATGCAAGATCTCCCTCTTTGATTTCCCAGAAGCTATTTTTTTGTACTAAGCTTCTATTCTCCCAGGCCTTATTCCAGATGTGTGAGCCTTTTATGATGCCATTCATTCTTATGTGATCATTATCTTGCCAAGTGTTGGCATATTTTTCTTTCCAGATACTAGCCCACTGAGCCTTTGGATCTTTTACCCAATGCCACCATAATTTGGCTCCTGAGACTTTGCTTAGTACTTCCGGATCATCCAATTCAAGACCCCCATGATTTTTAGGTTTGCAAATCTTATCCATGCTACCAAGGCCCATTGCATTCTTTGCTTTCCCTTACCCCAAAAAATGTCTCTTTGAATGGTTCTAAATTGTTGCAAAACTCCTTTTGGAGCTGGAAGGGTTGATAACATGAAGACGGGGATAGATTGAAGAACAGCTTTTGTAAGAACTAACCGACCAGCCAAGTTTAAAGATTTAGTAGTCCATTTCTTGATTTTATCCCGCATCTTGTTAATCACTGGCTCCCAAATGCTCTTGTCCAAAGGTTTATCAGTTAGAGGAACTCCCAAGTATTTGGAGGGAAGGACATCCCTTTGAAAGCCCAGAATTCTAGAGATATTTCTCTGAATAACAATATTGGTATTAAAGAAAAAATTCTTAAATTTGGAGAGATTTAACTTCCATACCTGTAGCCATGACAAAGTCACACAGGATTTGTTTATAGGCTAGAGCTTCTTTGACCATGGGGATTCCCTGCAGCATGGTATTTCAACAAATTGTTGATGGGACAAAGCTTGTCCAGTCTCAAAAAGTTGGAGCCCCTTGATGTTGCCAACTTCTTTCGCATGCTTGATTGACATACCAAGTCCGTCCATCATGAGGATGAAGAGAAAGGGAGAGAGCGGATCTCCCTGCCTGAGGCCTTTTGAAGGAGTAAAAGTCTTGGAGGGAGAACCATTAACCAAAATTGAAAAGCTAGAAGAAGTCACGAGGGCCATGGCCCATCTTACCCAGTTATGATTAAACCCAAAAGCTATAAGGACCTTCCTGATATAGGTCCAATTCAACTTATCATAAACTTTGGCTAGGTCCAATTGCATGACCATGCCAACCTTCTTGTTGCTTAACAATGAGTGCACCACCTCATGCGCTTGAATGATGTTATTGAGAATTTGTCAACCCTCCACATAACCAGATTACTCCACAAAAACTAGAGTAGGAAGAAGTGGTTTGAGTCTATTGGAAACAACCTTAGAAATTATCTTGTACACCGCATTGCACAAAGCTATGGGTCTAAACTTGTCTGGAGTCTGAGCATTGTCCTGTTTGGGGATCAAGGAGATTAAGGAAGTATTGAGCACCTTCAAAATGGTTGTATTCATTCTGGAATCCTCCACCACATTCAGAATGTCTTGTTTAACAATGTTCCAGCAAGCTTTAAAGAAATCCACATTGAAACCATCAAGCCCTGGTGCTTTACCATTTTGCATTTCTTTGATGACCACACTAACCTCCTCTTCAGTCATTGGCCTATTAAAATTGAAGTTATCCTCTCTTGATACAAGCCTAGGTATATGCCTTGTTAAGTCCCTGATAGAATGATCCCTGTCTGAAATGGTTTCCTTTGCTATACCTTGAAAGCGCTGGACTAACACAATTTCTATTTCTTCATGAGAATTAAGAAAATGACCTCCCTCGTCCTTGATCGAAGAGATCCTATTATGAGATTTGTTCGCCATGGTTGATTTGTGGAAAAATCTAGTGTTTTGCTCCCCTTCTTTTAGCCATTGAACTCTAGATTTTTGTCTCCAAAATATTTCCTCTTGTTTACATAAATTCTCCTAGTCTTGATGATGTTTGGTAACTTGATCATTTATGACTTTGTCAAAGCCATCCTTGATAAGGGCTTGATTGAGTTCCTGCATTTTGTCTTCAACAACTTTTTTCGCTTCAAAAATATTGCCAAATTCCTTCTTGTTCCAGTCTTTAAGTCAAAGCTTGATGTGCTTTAGTCTTTTATGTAGCAGAAACATTCTTGTACCTTGAATATGCAGATCTTCTGTCCACCATTTTGCAATGTTGCTGATGAAATCTGGGTGGGTGAGCCAGATGTTCTCAAATCTAAAAGCTCTATTCTTGGGGGTGCCAATGCCCTGAACTCCAAGTTGTACAAGCCAATGATCCGAGCCTCCAAAGGGGAGAATTGTCGCTATCATTTCCTTGTCAGTGAGCATAAGGTCCTCTAAGATTATGAATCTGTCTAACGTTGAGGCTACTTGAGACTCTCCTCCTCTTTTATTGTTCCAAGTAAAGAGGCCATTACTCATATTCGTGTCAACTAGCTTCATATTATCTATAAAAGTTTGAAATGCTATGGAGTCTTTTCTTAAAGTTCTAGTTCCTCCTTTTTTCTCCGAAAGTGATTTGATCATGTTGAAGTCCCCACCTATGATCCATGGTACTCCTACATTTCTATCTCTTAGATCCACCAGAGAATCTAGAAACCTGAGTTTATCATCCATTCTTTGAGGGCCATAAACATTTGTGACCAGATAAGTCTCCCTATCTCCCACAGGTTGAATAACCACTGATAAATAATTCCTAGATGCCTCAACATCTATTATGCCAAGCTTTTGGGGGTTCCAAAGAGTGAGTATGCCTCCTGCTGTATTATCTGCTTTAACTTCTAGAAATTCAAATCTATTGAGCCATTTGCTGTGAATCTCTTTTATTTTTTGAATGGAACATTTAGTTTCCTGGATAAAGATCATATCCGGAGCTTCTTGTTTCATCCTATTGCTAAGTATTCTTTGTTTTCTTTTACTACCTAGACCTCTGATATTTCAAGTTGTGAACTTCATTAGTAAAGATTTGTAAAGGAGTAACTAGTTAGGTCTTTCATTTTACCTGAATCTATCATTAGCTTTCCACATTCCATCAATAACTCGTTTTGATTTTTCTGCCTCTTTTCTTTCTTGGGTTTCTAGGAGCTAATCTTGGTGTGGTTTTTATAGTTTTCACACCTTCGTTGTCCTGCCTTTCATTGTTTCTTTGCCTTTCCAACCTTTTAGTCTGTGTTTTCCATAGGAACAGCTGCTGTACTCTGTTGAACTCTTTTCGGGATACTGAGTCTACCCCTCCCATGGTTCCCTGTTTCAAGGACCCTTCCAGATCTAGGTGTTCTCTATCAAGAATCTCCTGCAGTTCATGATCCTCCATTTCCATCTCACTCTGGGTCATTTCTTGGTCCATTTCAAGTTCTTCATTGCTCAGCATTGTCTCTTTCTGTTTATTACTATCATGTGTTTGTTCCCTATCTTCTTCTTTCTCCTTCTCCCCTGGGCTTCCTAACATTACTTGATCTACTTTTGTTATCTCTTCCTCTTCTTCGAGAACATGGAACCTGTTCAAACTGGCCTGTTGCCCTCCTGTTTGCTGTTGCTTTTGCCCCCTTTTCCTCTATATCCCACTTTGTGAAAGTTTTCAGTATCTTTCATTGTGGTTTCTTTATTTCTGTTCTCTATTTTATTGAGAGGGCA
The DNA here is from genome assembly GCA_000404065.3 of Pinus taeda. NCBI lineage: Eukaryota > Viridiplantae > Streptophyta > Pinopsida > Pinales > Pinaceae > Pinus > Pinus taeda. The sequence continues at coordinate 81,689 of APFE030842374.1, read as the reverse complement.
GTCTCTAAATAGGTGTCCATGCTCATGGCACCTACAACATCTGAAGGGAATGTGTTCATAATCTACTGTTTGCACCCATTCTTCATCAAAAACTTCCAAGATGACCTCATCTGGTAGAGCTCCAGAGAGATCCATCTCCACACATATTCGTGCGAAGGAAGTGTATTTTCCCCTTTTGGTGGCCGAGGCTTTGACAAAATGCCCTAGTTTATTTCCTATGGCAGATAACGATTCCGTTTGCTAGTAATCAAGAGGTAGGGAGTAGAGTCTTGCCCTGACCGCGACCGAAATGAAAGTTTCTCGCTCCGGGACAAAATTCATCATCCACGGCCGCATGTAGAGGCCTGCTGCAGCGTAGAAGTAGGGCCCTCCTTCAAACACCCTGTCTTTGTTCTCAATATTTGTAAAGACCAAAGTGAAGAAACCCTTTGACCCAAGATGTAGGTCTATGCTTTCTTTTGGTTTCCAGTGGTATTTAATCCACGCTTGCAATGCCTTTTCAGAGGGCCATAATCCCATGAATTTACGAATGATAGCATAAGTCCGCATGTGGTCCCTGTGTGCCTGTAGAGCAGGATCATTTAAAACTACTCTGGGAGTGACCTCAGCCTTGGGTTTGCATGGCCCCTTTTGCGCCTTCCATGTTTCTTGTCTTCTTCCTCATTGTCTTTTGTGCTGTTTTCCTCCCTTGGTTTGGTAAAATCTTGATCCTCTTCCATGTTCCTTTTCCCTTCTCCTGAAGGACCTTTGACAGATTCTATTGGTTTCTTACCTCGGCTGGCCATTGCTTGCCTGTAAGAGGGAGTGGAGCTCCCCCCTTTGCGTGCCTCCATGGAGCTCAGAAACCTGAAACCCTAGCTCTTCTTCCGTGTCCTCTTTTCGCAGTCCCCTCCTAACTTAGTGATTATTTAGTTAACTGATCAATCAACCAAAAATACGTAGTGCATGCAGAGATTTCAAGTTCCCCAACTGTGGCGAAGATTCCAAGGTAGTGTAACATCAGTTGTAGACTAGTCTTGGGTGTACAGGTGTTGCATGTAGTCAGAGATCCAACCTTGGGAATTGCGCAATTAATTGGAGCAAAATTGCTAAAAAATAGGGGCTAATTCTCTAGGAATTGTGCAAGGAAATAGGGGCCCAAGTAGAGGCAAAAATTGACTAAGTCTGGGTTAGAGCTTCTCATTGAGTAGAGAGATAGGTTATTCACTTGCAGGTTGTGCTTAGTGCGGGCAAGCAATTGTAATACATCTCTATTCATCTGATTAATGCAAAGAGGCTTGAGGGGTTTTTCCCAGTTGGGTTCCCCTAGAAAAATATTGTGCATGTGTGTTATTTCTTATTGCATGTCTGAGATTGTTGTTCTAAATTGTGAATTGAATTCTGCAGATCAGTAGAGTAGAATTATGTCTCTTGATTTAGATTAAAGTTTCTTGAGTAGTTGCAATTCTAACACCATATTCCTACATGGTATCAGAGCACAATGCACATTAGAATGGGAATTTCGAAGTTGTTTCTCAAGAGGTTCAAATTTGCAGCTTCAGTGTAGCAGGATCTCTTCAGAGTTGGGAGAATGGCCTTCAATGGATTGAGATTAGAATATGCCTTGGAAGGCAACTCAAATTTCATTGTATGGAAGGATGATGGATCACATAGAGGCCGTGCTTGATGACAATGGCTTGCTAAAATACATCAAGAGAGATGTTGCAAAACTAGCGGAATTTGATGCCCAAAACCTAGCTCAATGGAAGAAAGATGTAGCCAAGGTGAGGAGAATAATCTTGGAGGGAGTGCGAGACCTCATTGTCTCAAATCTCGATGGGAAAGAAACTCCTTTCGCAATGTGGAAGGCATTGACAAAGCTGTTCGAGAACAACAGTGATCATAGAAAACTGACCCTCAAAGACAAACTTCGAAACATCAAGATGCAGAAGAATGACACCATTTCACAGTATCTTAGCGGATTTACACAAGTTTGTGATGGGCATGGAGGGGTTGGTGTGAATGTTGCAGAAGATGACCTGGTGAGCCTAGCTCTTCTAGGCCTTCCCAAAAGCTGGCATATCTACCAGAACTCAGTGAATGGGAGAGAGAAATTACCAAATTCGGAACGCTTGTGGTTTGATTTGGTACAAGAAGAGATCGGGCTGAATACTAGAGATGAAACCTCATCCAAGGGAGAGGATGAATTTTTTTTGCATTGGTTGGAAAGGGAAAGAAGGGCAAAGGGAAGGAGTCTCAAACTAAATTAGAATCCATCCAAGGGGGCAAAAATAAAGACTTGTCCAAAATAAAATGCTTCAATTGTTATGAATTCAGGCACTATGCTACAAAGTGCCCACAAAAAAAGTCTGGCAAGAAGCGTTGAGAAATCTAGGGCATCATTAGTTAGGTGATTTCTCTTGGATTAATAACTTTTTGTGTGTTTCTTTCATTTCATTAGATCAGGATCTTCTTATTGCTTAAGTTATTAGTGTTCTTTGCATGAACATAAATAGACAAGAGACACTGAATGTAGGCTATGAGCCAAGGCCAAAACCTCTCACTCTTTGAGAGGAAAACCCACACAAATTCTTCTTATAGAGATTCCAATTGACGAATACCAAGACTAATACCCTTGACTTAGTAGCCTCTCCAAGACCAACAGACAAGTCCTCTAGACAGTTAACCTTCTTCTAGACTCCTCTTCCATTTCGATCTTCTTCTTCGAGACATAGTATTAACAAACTGTCATGCCACTGTCATCACACAAACTTATCACTCTCATATCACCAAACATCATTGCAACATCATTGAAACTCACTGTTACGTCATCAAAGGTAACACTTAGCACTGAGACCTTCTTTCAGAGATTTGAAATTTTGTTAGCCCAAAAAATACTTTCGCTGCCCCTTATTTATCAGCGTTCCTAGACATCCGAACTTGTTGAAAAGTGTAACTAGGTTCGGTCTTCATAATGACATGTAATTATGATTTTATGTAATGAGATGTAAATTAGAAAATTAGAATTATTATATTGACTTGCTTCATGGGTTTCATGAGCAAGAGATTTTGTTTTTGAGTCAAGATTCCCATTGAGAGTCTTTAGGATTTATTTGTCATCTAGTCATAAAATCCTAGAGTCATTGTCATGTAAATGAAGTCATGTTACACTTTGCAAAAGGTCTATCTTGTCTATGTAAAGTATCCTCCAAGAACTTGTCATCTATCCTTTTCAAGTTGGCCTACAAAGATGGAAGAACTCTCTAGATGAAGTCGACCTAACTCCAACAATTATGTCGGCCTAAAGGTCATATGAAGAAGTGTATAAATAGCCCAACTTGGCCTCATTTGAAGACACACCTTGGACAAGTAACTCAACTTGCAAGAAGTGCGAAGAAAGGGAAGAAGCAGAAGTGTGAAGGAGGAAAACAAAAGTGCGAAGAAGAGAAAGAAGATTCTTTTGGGTAATGCGCAGTTAGGGTTTCTTCTGGATCAATGAGAGACAACAAAGTTTCCTCTGGGCAATGCAAAGTTCGGGCAACGAAGTTTCTTCTGGGCAAGCAAAGGAGAGGTTTCTTCTGGGGCAACAAGAGAAGGATTTTCTGGGAAGACAAAGCATAGACCTAGTGTTAATTTTAGATAACAATGGTATGTTCTATGCTCAAGAGCAATTTTACTTCAATTTTCTTATTAGCCCAATATCGATATGCAGAGTACTAATCACTTCAACATGATAGTATAATGCAGATAGAACATAAACAATAATAGTAGAAGGCGAGCCAAGATAAGAGGACACAAGATATGGCGCTAGCTAGGGACAAACCCCAATGGGGGGAAACCCTTTGATCAATTCTTCTTATTATTCTTCAAAAGTTCAACAGAGAGAGAGAGTACAATATGTAATATTCACTTACCCAATCACAGTGAAATCTTCCCCAACAAACAACAACTACAGAAAGCCCTAACCAAAAAGTCAACGCTGATTAAAAGGGTAGAATTTGACCTCTAAAACAGCTTGGTCAAACTTGGTCAACTCAGCCTCCAACAACAAATCAAATCAGCCCAAAAATATTCTAAAAATATCCAGTCAAACTTGGTCAACAAAAGTTAACATTGCAGTGAAACACCTCTGCAGTGAATGCTGGTCAAACAATACGGGCTACCTCGTTTTCTGTGCCTAGAAGTGCGGCCTACCCAAACAGAGATAACTCTCATAAAACCGCAGTCAAATAGTTCAACGCTGGTAAAAAACCCTTCTTGCAACTTCGGTCAATGCTACTCAACGTAGGAATAGAACTGCGCTTCTTCGCACGTGTGGAGAGCTGCCTCAGAAATCCATACCCGATCAATGAAGGAGAGAGAGATATGTGTGTGAGTGAAGTGACAAAATGAAGAGGAGGCTCCTTGCATTTATATGCAACGTTGTGGGCTTGAGAACCTAAATTAGATTGTTGGCTGACCTTGACAATTCGCCCATAAACTAAATAAATTCATAATTCCATTTGTACATGTCAGAATGAGATGATCTTTAGATCAATCCTACACCTCTCAGAGAGAGAAATCCAATAAAAATATCAGCTGCCTCATATGAGCTGTCCAAGGTGAAGTTTGGCCCTAGTTGCCAAATTTAACACTCCCTCTCAACTAGGGAGAACTTCACCTGCCAAATTGTCTGACAATTTGTACCATCCCTATCTCTGCGCTCCTTTGCTGAACCATGAAGAAAGAGGAAATGATCTAGAATGTATCATACCATTCTCCACTAACCCAAAGTTAGTGTCCAATAATCAAGGGTGTGTCATACCACTTTTAACTCCGCTGAAGTCAGTTTCCATTGATCCTAGATCAATATCAAACATTCTAGCATAGGGAGTACGGTAGTACGCGATGCGTCCATTGGTAATTCTATGGTCCTTATCCTCATTTCCCTACTCGTTGGCCAGATGAGAGGTACTTCCTATGAGTCTCGGATTGCATGGGTAGGATGTATCGATAGGAGAAGGTGAACCACTCATCCTACTCATATGCCATAGAAGAAGGTGAACCACTCATCCTATGCATATCTCAACCATCATGGGGTATCACAGGGGAAGGTGAACCACTCACCCTGTACATCGCGCACCACTAGGGGAAGGTGAAACACTCACCCTATGGTTGCTCATCTCTCCAAGAAGTACCCCAAGCCCCCCGAAGCTCCCAAAGCTCAACATCCATCTCATACGGGACCCTCATAAGAGGGTCTCTCCACGACTCCAAGTCATTCACAGAAGGTTAAGAATTTGACCTCCCTAGGGGCTTTGTAAGAATATCAACGACCTGATTATCAGTCCCAAGATGACGGAGCCTTATTGCTCCCCATTGTACCATATCTCGGATAAAGTGGTATCTGATATCAATATGTTTGGAGTGATCATGAAACACAGGATTCTTAGAAAGACGAACCCCACTCTGGTTGTCGCAATAGATCCTGGTGGTATCTAACACGTCCAAAGAACTCACTAAAGAGCTTCCTCAACCAAACAACTTCATAGGAGGCCATACTAGCAGCAATGTATTCAGCCTCAGTGGTGCTCAAAGCAACCGACTTCTGCTTCTTGCTCATCCATGATATCGAAACAGAACCTCGAGAGCAGCAACATCCAGATGTGCTCTTACGATCCACCACACTACCAGCCCAGTCAACATCAGAATAACCATGGAGCCTCACATTCCTGACAATGTATCTTAGTCCATAGGTGATTATGCCCCGGAGATATCTCAAGAGATTCTTGGTAGCAATCCAATGTATGTGATGAGGTTCGACCATAAATTAACTCAATGTATTTGCTTGAAAACATATGTCTGGACAGGAGTTCACTAAGAACATCAAGGCCCACACGAGTTGACGATACTCAAAAGGATTTCCCAAATCAGGCCCAACAACACTTTCGCATAACTTCTTGAAGTTAAGTTCCATCGGAGTAGTCATGGACTTGCAGTCCACCATCCCAAATCTTTCAAGAAGCTTCACAATGTATTTTCCTTGAGAAAAGAAAATCTCACCTTGCTTTTGCCAGACCTCTGACCCTAGGAAATAATGCATCAATCCTAGGCCCTTCATCTCGAATTCGAAAGCCAACTCCCTCTTACATTGATGAATAAGAGGGTTTGCACCTGTTAGAAAGAGATCATCCACATAAAGTAACAAGATGAGAGGTATGTCATTCTCAACCTTAAAGTAAAGGTTCGGATCAACTCCACTTCTTGTAAAACCCAACTTCATCAGATAGATGTCGATCCTCTCATACCAAGCTCAGGGAGCTTGCTTCAACCCAGAGAGGGTTTTCTTCAACTTGCATACATGTGTTTGACAATCTTGAACTTCGAACCCCTCGGGTTGTTCTACATAGACTTCCTCTTTAATTGAACCATGCAAGAAGGCGGTTTTGACATCCATTTGGGGTAAGTTCCTTACTTGCGAGGTGGCAAGGGCTATAATCGAATGGATGGTGGTATATCGGGCAACGAGTGCAAATATCTCATGGTAGTCCACACCTTCCTTTTGAGAGAAGGCTCGAGCAACAAACCTCGCCTTGAACTAACACTTCCATCAGCTCCATGCTTGATCTTGTAGAGCCATTTCGAGGTGACAACGGATTTGTCCTTAGGTCTAGGGACCACATCCCATACATCATTCTTCATAATTGATTCATACTCTTTGTTCATTGCATCCTTCCAAACATGGTGCTTTACAACTTCTTCGAATGTGCAAGGCTTGGATTGAACAATGGTGCTCATTGCAGTTAAGTACCCTTGGTACCTATTCGGCCTCTTACTTTCATGAAATGTCCCCCTAGGTGCAACATGTCTCTTGGCATCTTCGAGAGTTTCCCTAAGCGATGCGAGTCTCCTTTTTGAGGAGGAGGGCTCATGAGGGGGTGGATCAATGGGATCCATTGGTCCTTCGGTATCGGGCATCGGCTCATCCTGCAGTTCTCCTTGCTTTCCTGAATTTGCTTCTTTGTCCTTCCTTGGAATAGGAAGGTTACTAATTTTCCCAAGGGCAACATCCTCATAGAAGGTGACATTGTGACTTATCTCCACTTCTCTTTGACTAGGCACATAGATTCTATATGCCTTAGAAGTTTCACTATAACCCACAAATGTTCCTTTCTTTCCAGAAGTATACAATTTGCTTCTCTTTTCTTTCGGCACATGAAAATATACGGGGCTAGCAAAAATTCTAAAGTGAGAAACATCAGGTTTCTTATCGATGAAAACTTCTTTGGGAGTTTTGGAGTCCAATGCTTGGTGAGGGCATCTATTTTGAACATACACGGCAGTGTTTACAGCTTCGGCCCATAAGAACGTCGAAAGGCTTTGATCATGAAGCATGGCATGAGTGGCTTCTATGATAGAACGATTCTTCCCTTCAGTAACACCATTTTGCTCGGGAGTATATGTGGTAGTAGTCTCCCTCTTAATGCCAGCTTCTCCACAATAGTCATTGAACTCATTTGATTCATATTCGGTTCCATTATCGGTCCTCAATATTTTGATCTTCTTCCCGGTTTGATTTTCGACCAAGGCTTTGAAAGAACGGAACCATGAGAATACTTTGTCCTTCTTCTTCAAGGAATATATCTAAGTTTTGTGAGAGAAGTCATCCACAAAGATAACATAATATAAATATACTCCCAAGGATGTCACGGGCATCATACCAAATAGATCAGAATGAACCAATCACAATATGTCGGTAGTCTTGCTATCACTTGAGGGGAATGGTCCCCCTGTATGCTTTCCTTCGGCACACTCTTGACAAACACCTTCATGTTCTACTTTGAATTCGGGCATACCTGTCACCATCTTCCTCACATCGGGTATAGTCTTATAATGTAGATGGGCAAGTCTCCAATGCCATAATTCAGATTGAAGTGATGTGTTGCAAGACATAGCTCCTAATGGACTTCCTCCAACTTGATAAAGGCTTTCAACCCGGAATCCAAGTGTAAATGCATCTTTGAAATTTTTATTCCACACACGTACCTTTCCATCGATGAATGCCACCTTGAATCCTTTGTCCTCCATCGCCGAGATAGATACCAGGTTCTTCTTTAGATCGGGTACATATAGTACTTCTTTAGATGAATGGTGTTACCTTGATTCACTTGAAGAGTAACATTCCCAACTCCCTTCACGGGATAGGTGGCATTGTCTCCAAGGATAATTTCCAAATTTGTATCCTTTTCAGTTAGATTTGAAAGAGCTTCCTTATACCCAGTGAAGTGCCTTGAGGCACCACTATCAATCAACCAATTTCCCAAGGTGTCCGAAGGAGAGGCAGTAGAGAGGGCAGATATAAAATAAAATTCTTTTTGCTTGTTATCAACAACATTGGATTCATCATACTTGGTGTTTCTTGATCTCTAGGGAGGGCAACCATTTCCTTGATGAGGAGTGGGAGCATTCCTTTTTCCTCGGTTGTTGAATCTGCAATTCCTTTGATTGTTATTGCCCCTGAAATTGTTGTTGTTGTGGTTGTCATCATCATGAGGTGTATCCTTTCTATTAGGACACTCCCTAACGTAGTGGCCAAACTTATTGCAAATGAAGCATCTTCCCTTCCTTCCATTTTTGAAACCCGACCTTCCTTGACATTGCTTCTTTGAACTTGCATTGTTCTTTTTTTTAGCATGAGCGGAGAATGAAGTAGGATCATTCCTATTTGAAGGCATATCTAGTTCCATCGTCCTTGTTTCTTCTTGAGAACATCTAGTCACCAATTCTTCAAAACCTAGAATCCTGTCGTTGTTAAGAATAGTGGTGTTGAACACATGCCATTCACGAGGGAGTCCTCCAAGGGCAATGAGAGTAAGCTCCCTATCAGCAATAGCTTCTCCAATTGAAAGAAGAGCATTTTTGATCTCAGTAATCCTCATGAAGTAGGATTGGATATCTTCACCTCTTCCCTTCTTGATGTCCTTCAACTTGTTCTTGAGAAAGAGAACTTGGTTTGCATTGCTAGATTTGAACATGCCAACCAACCTGTCATATATCTCCTTTGATGTGTTCAAATCCAAGATGTAAGCAACTAAATGCTTATGAATAGAATCCCTAATGATATTCTTGCTTTGACTTCACCCTTCTTGTACTTTGTCTTAGCAGCAGCTAGTGCATTAGAAGGAGGTTCTGAAATTTTTCCCTGCACATAATCCATAACATCTTGCTTTTCTAAAGTCAAATCAAGAGACATCTTCCATGCATGATAATCAGACTTATCATGAAGCTTATCATCAGACTTGAAGTAGGATGTGGAGGCCATTGAATCTTGTCCTTGATCAATGATTGCTCTTCTCACTCTTGCTTGGGCTTTGTCTTCACCTCAACTATGATACAATGTTAATTTGAGATAATAATGGCATGTTCTATGCTCAAGAGCAATTTTACTTCAATTTTCTTATTAGCCCAATATTAATATCCAGATTAACAATCGCATCAACATGATAGTAAAATGCAGATAGAACATAAACAATAACAGTAGAAGGCAAGAGGACACAAGATATGGCGCCAGCCAGGGACAAACCCTAATGTGGGGAAACCCTTTGATCAATTCTTCTTATTATTCTTCAAAAGTTCAACAAAGAGAGTACAATATGCAATATTCACTTGCCCAATCATAGTGAAATATGTCCCAACAAACAATAGCGACAAAAAGCCCTAACCAGAAAGTCAACGTTGGTCAACAGGGAAAAATTTGACCTCCAAAACAACTCGGTCAAACTTGGTCAACTCAGCCTCCAACAACAAATCAAATCAGCCCAAAAACAATCCGAAAATATCTAGTCAAACTTGGTCAACAAAAGTCAATGCTGCAGTCAAACCCTTCTATAGTCAACGTTGCTCAAACAGTATGGTCTGCCTCGTTTTCTGTGCCCAAAAACAGCTGCCTACCCAAATAGAGATAACCCTCACAAAACCGCAGTGAAACACCCTTCTTGCAACTTCGGTCAATGCTGGTCAATGCAGGAACAAAACTGCCCTTCTTTGCACGTGTGGAGAGTTGCCTCAGAAATCCGTACCCCAATCAATGAAGGAGAGAGAGATATGTGTGTGAGAGAAGTGACAAAATCAGGAGGAGGCTCCTTGTATTTATATGCAACGTCGTGGGCTTGAGAGCCTAAATTAGATTGCTGGTCGACCTTGACAGTTTGTCTATAAAGAAAATAAATTCATAATTCCATTTGTACATGTTAGAATGAGATGATCTTTAGATCAATCCTACATCTCTCGGAGAGAGGAATCCAATAAAAATATCAACTGCTTCATGTGAGCTTTCCAAGGTGAAGTTTGGCCCTAGTTGCCAAATTTAACACCTAGAGACCGAGATTCTCTAAGGGAAGACGTGGAGGAGCAGTAAGAAGGATAGAGACCGAGTTTCTCTAGTAGAAGTCGAGGTGAGCAATTCAAGATCAAGAAGAAAGTCAAGGAAAGGAAGAGGCAAGAGCATCAATGTTAGTGACAAGGTTCTTGAGAGGATACTAGAGTCAAGGGTCTGTGTCATGGTCTTGGTACTTATCAATTGAAGATCTAGAAGAAGAATTTTGATCGGGTTTTTCTCTCAAGAGGTGAGAGGTTTTGGCCCTAGATGAGAAGCCTATATACTGTGTCACTTGTCTTTATTGTGCATATTGGTAATTGTCTTGATGAAGAGAACACATTAATAAGCTAACGAAGAAAAAATCATAAGCTAAGAAGTACAAGTATATCACAAGCAATTATCAAGCAGGGAAATTGTTAACTTTGAATGCTCTAGATTTCTCAACATGGTATCGAAGCTTAGTTGTTGAAGACAAGAAATGGTAGTGAAAGCAAGTAGACACACGAGAGTCAAACTTTAAAGAAGGATCAAAGCAAGTCAAAGAACACTAAGCAAGATCTTCATCAATCCGAAACCCTAGATTGAAGAATACTCCAATCAAGAGTCTTGAAATTATCTTCAAGAAGGAAGCAGGAAAGAAAGACTGAAACCCTAGAAGTACTTTAGAAATCATCACATCATCAGAGGAGTGGAAGCTCTTCAAGAAAGAAAGAAGACTATAACATTCAAGAAGGATCATGAATCAAGCTCTCTCTCATTAATCACTCAAGAAGAAGATCCTCTGTTAACATCGAGATTAAGGAGGAAGCAAGCAACGATCACTCAAGTAAGTCTATGACTATATCTGATAATATCAAAATGTCTTTTTGCAAGGAAAGCAATAAATTGGTTGGGGATGTAAATTACCTTGCATGGAAGAAAAGGACAGACCTGAATCTTATTGAGAATGAGGTCATTGATCATATCAAGGGATCGGTAACCCAACGTCCAAAGGAAGATACTCAAGCACATGCTAGATACATGAAAGGATTCTTATAGAATCTATAAAAGGCTCTCTAATCACATATGTATCAAAGTTGGAGATTGCAAAAACTATATATGACAAATTCGTAGAGTTGTTTTCTGTAAGTACTGCAGGAGAGGTAATCTCATTAAGGCAAGAACTCTACAAACTGAAGATATCCAAGGAAGATGGAATAGCCTCATACTTCATGAGGATATCAGTAATTCGAGATCAACTACAAGAACTAGGAGAAGTTATGTCTAATAGAGAGATGACCATAGTGGTACTAAATGCACTACCGGAAGAATGGGGTAACTTCACTTCAAGGTTATATGGGAAGAAAGAGACTACTCCATTTCAAGATCTATGGTCACTCTATAAGATCGAAGAAACCAGACTGAAGGCAAAGATTGATGTTGGACCAAATGAGCAGAATCAAGCATATGCTGCTATGACAGGAAAGAAAAGGAAAATTTGCAAAGTTCGGTCCTCAAAAGAAAAAACAGAGCATGGATAAAGTAAGATGCTATGGATGTCAAGAACTTGGGCACTATAGAAGAGACTGTCCTGAACGTAGTAAGGACAAGAGGAATAGGGAAGAAGCCCACATTACTGAAGAAGTGAAAGAGCCTGAGTCAAAGGAACTTAAGAATGAAGAAGTAAAAGATCTCTACTATGACTGAGATGATCTTCTTCACTAGAAGGTACCTTTCACTTGTAAGCTATAGATAGGATGCAGTGTAAATAAGATAGAATGCATCAGATTAGAAAGTAGCGTCGTGATAGAAGCATTAGGAGTAAGAGCTCGTGACATGGGAAACAAAAAGTATGTCTGGTACAAATTCCACTGATTACAAGGAATATGAAGCTCTTAGGATACCTCATTGATACTTATAGAAGGAAGTAGAGGTCATCATCGATTGGGATCGTCATAGTCAAGAAAACATTTGCCGGGTGAGGATATGAAACATCCTCGAGTTTCTCTGATGGAATTTTCATCAAAGGATTCACCAATCTAGAAAGGAAGCAAAGGTTTTTATCAAGAATTCCAACTCGTGGGATTCAAGGGATGATGGTATGATGACATAATGGGAAAGAAGGTCTTAAGGAAGAAGTTCCTTTGTTTAAATGAAGCTGCTACAAGAAGTTTGGATGACCGAAAGGAAAGATGAGGTATTTATGCTTACATAGATTGTTATGAAAGTCATGTCATATGGTTGCAGATGATATGGATCACTATTTCTATATTGGGAAATATGATCAAGAGAAGAAAGAATCTCCTCCTCCGAAAGATTACAACAAAGCACAAGTCGCACTAGATGAAATCAACATAATATGTTCTCATATGAATCATGAGGAAGCTTACTACAATCAAGGAACTATGATTGGAAGCAAAATCCCACAAGGGGGAAAACCCAACCAAATTCTTCTTAGATATTCATCAAATGTTCAGCTGAGATGCGATGTACAAATATCATGAGACATAAGTCTTTCATTATCAATCACGTTCGGCCACCTAGGGCCAATCCTGGATCATACTAGATCCTCATAATATAGCAGCAGACATACCCCTCAACGTGGCATTCACAAGCTCTCCTATCCTTGTCACAAGAATTACTGTCAACACTGTCATAAACATCACTGTCATATACATCATGGTCATAGACATCACTGTCATACATATCACTATCATATAGGATAGAATATGACCTTTGATAAGGCTGCCACCATGTCACTGTAAGTAGCTTACATTTCCGTCTCAAGTAGCATACATATGTACCACTGTCAAGGTCATATCACTGTCAAATATTGCCATCTACATAAACATAAGTATCACTGACACAAGCACAGGTATCACGGCCATACATCATATATATATCACACTGTCTTTAGGACAATACCATGCATCTCTGTCATGCCATACTTCATATATTTATGTCTCACTGTTATTAGGATAATGCCATACATCAATATCACATCGTCATATATATCACTGTATACATTACTGTCATCATCATCAAGATAAGTATCACTGTCCAAACATAGAAGAAGATCTTTGCAACTTCATTAAACCTAACCCAAATCTGCCCTAACACAATCCACAAACTAGGGCGTGATCCAACAGTCCATACTTCTGCAATTAGCCTCCTCAGATCGCACGAAATCAGTCCTTACACATTCGACACAACCTGCCATATAATCTGATCTATTCCACCTTGCAAACATTAAAGAAAAACAACATACCTCTGCTTGGGAAACACTTCAGCCTAGTGCACTTATGTCTGAGATTTTCAGCCCTGGTTAGGGCTTCCTGTAGCAGCAGTGACAGCCCTAATTTGGGCCTCAAATCTCCACAAAACCCTGTGATGTTCTTGAATAAACTCGGCATATTATCAGCTTCCTATTAGGCGTTAAGCCCTTCCAAAACAAAAACTATGACCATCTCTAATGGACAGAAATGCCAGCTGTCATGACACAGAAATAGTGCCAAGACCTATGTTCAGAACAGCCTTTAACTTCTGCTTAAACTCGGCCCTTGTCACAGAGGTCACTGTCATGTATCATAGTTATTAGGTCACTGTCCAACAACTCTGATAGGGCTCGGCCCTACCTGAGATAGCACAAAGATATGTGGCCCTATCACAGTGGCATGAGGGCACCCTTAAGGATCTCGGCCTTCCTTTTCTTGAGCGGAGAACACAGAACATAGAGACAAAGAATTCATCCCTGTTCTCATGATAAAAACACCACCAAAATATGCACAGAATGATCCCTTCCAACTTGGCCTGAAGTCTTCCCTAATTCATCCAAAACCGGACACAAGCAAGAACACCATAAACCTCCTTTCTCTATTTCTGCTAGGGCACGCAAGGCCTGCAGCTACCTCAGAAAGGCTCTCTCCAAAGATGTGAGTTTCTTGTGTTCAAAATGAGCCACATTGATTGGCTATTTGTAGGCATATTGGGACGTTTGATGGCCAAAAGCCAGGCTAGGTCAGACTGTCGTTGTGCAGCAGTTGAGCAGCCAAAGGATCGAACAACTTTGATACCAATGTAATGAACAAAGTTCGTATACTTCAGAGGAATGCTCTAATACCAATGTAACGAACAAAGTTCATATACACGACGGAGTAATCTTTAGAATACTTTGAAGACAAAGACATCCATTGTAGGACAAGTAATTGTATATTGAATATTATATAGAGAATTGATGAGATGATTACAATTGAGGGTGAGGGCCTGCTTATAGACCTAGGCAGGTGCCCCTTTACAAATGGACATGTCCCTAGAACATGTGTCTTCAATATTAACTATTAGTTAGTTTAATCATTAATTATGATTATTATTGTTTACATTATTTTTATATTTTCTATAAATTATATTCATAACACAATCTCATACTTCCTCTTTTCTTTTGCGTCAATCGTCTTTGGGAAAACATGCAGATTCTTTTCCTTTTCCTGCAAAAAAATTGCCTTCACTCTTGGGTAAGTAGGGTTTCTGACACATGTTGCATATCCGTTCCCTTGCACCACCACCTCTCATCTTGGAAACCTTTGTTATGTAGTTCCAAAGAGGATAGAAGCCAATCCTTGTGTTGCTTTTGGCCCACATTATAATATTACAATACAATTTTTTTTTTTTTATAGGGTGAAAAACTTTTGTTTGAACTTTTAAGGGATATACCACATTAACCTTTTCCATAAACTTCATTTCATGTCCCCTTTCAGCATGCTTGTGAGCGGAAAGTAAAAGCATGGTTGGCCTGACTCATTAGTATATAAAATAACTTTAATTGCTGCCACATTTGTGCCAATGAGGGTACACATTATAAAAGTATTGTACCATGGTCACAGAAGTTGTTTCTCCTAGTAGATCCCACCAAAGCCAAAGATTAAATAAAAGGAGACTATGCATGAGTGTTAAGTTAGGCTAACCATGAACAACACCATTCAATGATAGACCATAATACCAAAAAATCATCTCATGCCTGTCAACTAAGCAATCAAGCGCAACCACCAGCTCCTGTCCTACAAATCTCCATCAACCAAGTTATTCTATCCTGAAGAGAAAATCAGGTACCAAGACAATCCACCAAACAAGCAGCAAGCACAACCATCGTCCAACCAAGGGGAATCAAGATTCCATGGTGAAGACTTGAAGAAGCCTTCTACCAAAATCAACCTTTAAAGGCTAGGATCATCATGCCATGCAACACTTGGGATTTTAACAAAGACTGTTTGTTTTACATCAAAACTTAGTTGGCCCATACATAATTGGTAAACATCAGTCAGGATATTTTCAGTCAATGCTGGAGTTAAATAATTATGCTATCAAATAAAAATATTTATAAGAATGGTTGAAGCAAGACAAAAACCCCTATGAAATGGACACTGGATCTCTAATACTAAATATTTTAATAAAGATTGCTTGTTTTACATTAAAGGTTGGCTTGTGACATAGTTGACAAACATCAGTCAGGATCAGTCAATATTAGTATTTTTGGAAACAGGTTAGTGCTGGACTTAAATTTTGTCAGTTTTTACTAGAAGTTGTGATCAGAGGCATCCGGATTGAGCCATCAAAATGCTTTTTCAAGGAGTCCCAATTTAGGTATTGTAAATGTGTTTCCTACCATTCATGTTCTATCTTTCTTCATTTGCCAGTGAGGTCTTTCTTCATTTGCCAGTGAGGTCTATTACAGTCCGCAGTTCTTGGGAGCTACATCTTTGTAGAGGAAACGGTTTTGGTATTAATTATTTGTAACATACGTTGTTCTTTACATTTAGTATTAAGCATGTTGTCACCTTGGACTGTGAACCTTTATGATCTTTCTTTTTAATGTTAGCCCTGGCTTGTGTTTTGGAGTCATTTTGATGATCCTTTGGGCTTGAGCCCACTAAAACACATTTTCTTTCTATCCTCATGGCCGTCTGGCAGTTAGTTGGGCTTCATTTGATAATGAATACCATGCAGAATTTTGACTCCAGGGATAGAAATTACGATTGAGAGGACAGTTATGCAGTTGTACTTAGAAGAGAGAGAAAACACTAGTAGGGCTTTTGAGAAACCTTTTCAAGGATTGGGTATGCAAGAGTTGCTATTCTTTAATAATAACTGCGCTACTTATTCTTAGTTTAAACAAGGATATATTGTGACATGAAGCAAATAATGGGGGTTGACACTGAAATCCTCGATGACCAACAACGCTGTTACTACATGGCAGTAGCTCTGCACCAATCCCTTTATGGATAGTTCCAATGGTGTGAGCAGTTGAATTCAAGAGTTCTAAATGGGGTAGACTCAGATGAGAGGTTAGAAGAAGATGCTAGGAAGAATGATACTATGATTATTCAAATTAGCATGCACAAATATTGACAAGGAGTCCTTTGTGGTGTTCCAAAAACAGATTGATCAAGTGTTGATGTTTGTTGGAAGCCTATCCTGTATATAGTAGTTTTATACTTGCTTGCTGTTTCTCTAATATAACTAGATTTTATTATTTCTTCTCCAACAATAGAATAGCTTTTACTGTGTTGTATTTTCTCCAATCTACTAGGAGTTAACTCTAGTGGCTTTGGTTTCTTTGCTGATTCTTTGTGAAGTGATTTTTTTTTTTTTTTTTTAATTGAAAATGTCTGTCTACATTAGGGTAGACTCAGATGACCAACAATGCTGTTACTACATGGCAGTAGCTCTGCACCAATGGGGGTTGACACTGAAATCCTCGATGACCAACAATGCTGTTACTACATGGCAGTAGCTCTGCACCAATCCCTTTATGGACAGTTCCAATGGTGCGAGCAGTTGAATTCAAGAGTTCTAAATGGGGTAGAGTCAGATGAGAGATTAGAAGAAGATGCTAGGAAGAATGATACTATGATTATTCAAATTAGCATGCACAAATATTGACAAGGAGTCCTTTGTGGTGTTCCAAAAACAGATTGATCAAATGTTGATGTTTGTCGGAAGCCTATCCTGTATATAGTAGTTTTATACTTGCTTGCTGTTTCTCTAATATAATTAGATTTTGAAGCATAAAAACTTCTGGATAACAGAAATATATATAAAAATACTTTATTAATAAATGAATAGATAGATGATGTCTGATTACAATGGGGCTCCTGGCTTAAATACCGCCATGGACACCCTTTGGGAAAGGGCATGATCTTAGGATCGTGCCCTTTCGCCTAACTAAATCTAAATTAAATAATAAACCTAAAATTAACTATTTTTTTCATAACAGATTTCATTATTTCTTCTCCAACAATAGAATAGCTTTTACTGTGTCGTAGTTTCTCCAATTTACTAGGAGTTATTTAGTGACAATGTTTACTTAAGTAGTGGCTTTGGTTTCTTTGCTGATTCTTTGTGAAGTGACATTTTTTTTTTCAATTGAAAATGCTTGTCTACATTTGGGTGATTGTGCTAATCATATACGGAAGCTATGTTGTTGTGTCTGAAATGCTGCTTGTTAAATGCAAGCATGGTGTCATGTCACTATTTTTACTTTTAGTTCATCGTATATTTTAACAAACGGGTATTGAGTTTTGACATTATATAAATATTTTAGGTTGTAAACGTATGGGACCTGCGTGATTATCACTGCCGGGCAACAATACCGGCATATGAACCACTAGAAGCTGTTTGTGTTCTTCCAAGTGGTTCTAGGCTGGTGTCTGTTATGAACCAAAGCCAGATATTGCCTGAAAATCAGAAGAAAAGTGGTGCAGCTCCAGTATATTTTTTGACTGTAGGGGAACGTGGTATTGTTCGTATATGGTATTCAGAAGGGTAAGCTGGTTAGCTGCATCTACTAATTTTAGTTATTGATGCAGTAGGATTTCATGGAAGTGAAAATTTGAGTTCGATGTTTATGCTATTCTGTCTCAAAGAATGATATTTTGATTTTGTCATCATCTCGAAATCATTCATCTGTACATGTTACTTGTCTCAATTGGCCTTGCATTGCCTGCAGTGCTCTGTGCTTATATGAACAGAAGTCCTCAGATGCAATAATTAGCTCTGGCAAAGATGATTTGAAGGGAGGCTTTGTATCTGCTGTCCTATTACCTATTGCTCAAGGAGTGTTGTGTGTTACTGCTGATCAACATTTTCTCTTTTACAAACTGGATGAGAGCGATGAAGGAAAATGTGATTTAAAGGTCAGCAAGCAGCTTATTGGTTACAATGAGGAGATAGTGGACTTGAAATTTCTTGGGGATGAGGAGAAATTTCTTGCAGTTGCAACAAATCTAGAGCAGGTGTGACTATTTTATATAAGAGTTATGAATTTCTCTATAGAGTTTTAGCTGTGCAAAACTTGTTTTCTTCTTGGTGTTTGAAATTTGAAATTTGTTGTCTATTTTGTTATAAGCAAGGGTCCGTGTAGCTGTTTTGTCTTTGGCATGTATGGTTTCTTTATATATTGGATGCAAGATTCTGAAAATTGTTTCTTATGTGGAATGCTAGTGTAATGTTTTGCTGGAGCTGTTAGTTCTCATTATCTAGGGCCTAGTATTAAGCAGCATATATATTTCAATTTTCAATGCATGCATCTGTTTTGCATTTATGATAATTTTGTAAAATTCACAATGATGGTAAACATGCTAAATTATAATGTTGAAATTTTTATACTTCATGGATGGGAAATCCTCTCAACTGCAATTTCATGCTGCTCTGTTCGGATTGTTTCTGCAGCTGCGCATGTATGACCTTTCATCCGTGACATGTATATGAGTTGCCAGGACACACAGATATAGTTCTTTGTCTAGATACTGTTGTTTTTTCTGGACATATTCTGTTAGCGTCTGGGTCCAAAGATCACACGGTGAGTATTCCACATTGGAGCTTACCTTCTTTTAAGTGCATCTGCTTGAATGTCTTCACTAGTCAGTTATTGGTTATCAACTTGTTTAAGATCACTGCACAACTAAATATAGCTGATCTGTACACACTTTCTTTATCATTGACGCTTTATGTCATTTGCTTGCTTTCTAATGTCATGTTATCAGTCTTCATTGTTATGGGATTAGGATTATTACATTATGTGGAAGAGCTTTTTTATTTTCCAAAAATTAAGGTAAATAATACTCGTTCAATAGTGATTGCTTAAATTGTTATTCAGGTTTTGTAGCAAGCCTGCTAACATCCTTGTTAATCCACATCCCAATACCTACTGGAAGATGGGATTAGGATTGTTACGTTATGTGGCAGATCTTTGTTAATTTCCAACAGTAAGGAATAATACTGATTCCGTAGTAATTGCTTAAATTGTTATTCAAGTTTTGTAGCCAATGTTACTTACAACTCCCGGATCGATCTGAAGATGATGGATACACCATGTTGTATCTTCATT
Organism: Pinus taeda; assembly: GCA_000404065.3. Taxonomy (NCBI): domain Eukaryota; kingdom Viridiplantae; phylum Streptophyta; class Pinopsida; order Pinales; family Pinaceae; genus Pinus; species Pinus taeda. The sequence continues at coordinate 61,992 of APFE030842374.1, read as the reverse complement.
GTTACCTATAGTGATCTAATCAATAATGAAAGAAGAGGGTCTTATGGGGTCAGGGCGAAATAGTTTAGCAAGTTATGTTCTATTTTTTTGAGAGAGGATTACATCAATACACTACATTGGATAATAAGTTTCACGTAAACTCTAAAAGGAAAGTGCTATGCACAAATAAACGTTAATGCTTTTAATATTGTTTACATGGATTAAGGTTGTAAATTAGTTTTTTTTATAGGTTTTGTTTTTTAGTGGGCATTCATTTTGATGGCAAATGAGTTTGAGTAGGCATTTCTCATGCATTTGTGCCCCCCCCAAGCCTTAATCCCCCTCTCTCATATAGTACATTCTTGAGCATGATGAATGCTATTTATTAATTTTTTTGTAGCAGACATTCATGAGTTTTCAAAAAGTCCTTTTCTCACATGTCACACCCATTTTCTCAGGAATTCTTGGTTTAACCGGAGTTATATTTTTTACAAATGTGTCCCTGCAAATTTGTAGGCTTTTGGAATTTGTGGTGGACATTTCACATATTTGCAAACTTTGTCTCAGACACCCTTTATTGACATTTCCGATTCTAAAATTGCTTGACGTTTACACTTAATATCTTTGCTATTAGTTAATAGATGATGCTTTGTAAATACAAGGCCAATGTCACAACCAATATTTAAATAAAGTTTGATAGTGTTGTTTCACTGACATGTTGGATGCTTGGTGAAGATGTTTGAACTCATACATTAAATTGAGATGGGACATTTGTTATCAAAATAGTGTAAAAACACTTATTGGTAGTTGGAAAATTTGTGTCAACATCTTATAACATGAGCAAGAATAACATTTCTACCCAACTTGGACTAGGAAATGTATTAAATTGCAAAAATAACTGAAGACAACTGCCTAGCTAAGGTGAAGAAGTTGAAAACAAAGGAAGAATAGATAACATACTTTACAATTTAGCATTGGTATTAGATTGTATAGAAAATAAAAATGAAAAGTATAAAGCTTTTGGAGTACCCTATCAACTCAGATAACATTCTTTGGTTTTTTGAGGTACAATTTTAGGAAACCAAGCATGTGCAATATTATTAAAAATGTTGCTGAAGGTGTCATTGTTTTTTAGCCAAACTATCATGTAATCTCCAACCAAGCAACTTATAAACTTACATACATTGAATGCTCTGTTTTGGCTTCATAAATAATGCCTTGTTTTTAACCCATTCATAGGCAATACTATAATTAAGCTTATATGTACTATCTCCTTGTATTCTTTGAAGTTTGACAAAATTTGTTTCGCATAATCTGTGAAATATAGTTCATTGGATCTGAATGGATTTTTTTTCTTGTCAACATGACACATTGGGAACCTCTAGAGAAAGCAAATGGCATCAAGATCTAAAATTCTTGAAGAGAGATACCTCAAAGAAGTGTTAAAAAAAACTTATTGCAAATTATGCAATAATACTTGTAAGACATCGATGACCTAGCCAAAAGATTATTTGCTCGATATTGTTGGTGGCATTGGTGGAGTCGCAACATGTCAGAAAATTTTGCTAAATATGAGACAATGTTTAAGTGAAGAAATCAATGCTGATAATCAAGGAATTGTAGTCTAAGAATCGAGGATAAATGAAGGAAAGATACACTCATGTGAAGATAAAATGCTATTAATTCTCTAGATAAATGAGAGCAAGATACATTCATGTGAAAAAATAATGTTATTAATTCAACACCAAGTTTTCCTCTCCTCATTCATGGCATCTACAACACCTTCTATGCCATATGGATCACAAAGAGAACCTACTTTATGAGATGTTAATCCAACACAACAACAATTGAAGAAATTTTTGAAGCCATTTTAGTGAAAAGAAGTAGATGATGTAGGTTATGACTATTTCATTGTTTGTAATATTTCTTTTAATACTATTAAAATCCAATTATTTCGAGACATAAAAAAATGTTGGCCATTTTGGCCCCACGTATGTGCTTCCAAGCTTTGAAAGTTTTAGGATCTGTTGCTTCAAAATCTAGCATGCCCTGTGATGGAATTCATGAGGCGTAAGCCATATCCTATAGCAACAATGAGGAGATATTGCCATTGTCAGCCTAGCAATTCACCCCCTGTTCGATAGTGGAATTTCACCATAAGGTAGGCTTTCCAGTATTCACCTATAAGGATGCTCTAAGTGTAGGGCTGAAGGTGATGAAAATAGACTAGGTAAAGATACTCTATGTTGGGCAAGGCTCAATTCTCATTTATAAGGGATTGATGTATCATACACCTAGGCTAAATAAGGACTTCTAAACCCTTGGTTTCTTGATATGCAACAATAAAGGGATACCTAGACATATAAAAGTCAAGGAAAGAGTTTACTTGAAAGTTAGATCAACAAAGAATAGAGTAAATCCTCAAAATAGGCTTCAAGTTGAAGCTTGACTAGGGTTATGGTTTCTAAGGCACAAAATTGACTAGGAAAGGATGATGTCAACCCTCCTATGGGAAGATTAACCACCAACAAAGCTATATTTTGCATTAAGGAGTAGGGAGATAAATCTTAGTTTTTAATCCACTAACATACATCCAAAATGACCTAGGAATAATTCAGTCCTAGTAAAAGCCCAAGTGGCTTGCCGTAAAAGGCCTAGGAAATAATAAAGAAAGACAATGTTTGGTTTTTGAAGTTTTTTTGATCAGCACAAATTTTACAAATGCCTAATCTTACTTGGGTGATGGAGCCTTAGTGTAAAATTTAGAGAAAACGACAAATAATTGGAGTAGGGGGGGATTTGTTTTCCACTTTGTGACCCTAATTGTCTTTTTTGTGAGGGGAGAAGTAAAATAGAAGATGCACGCTTGGAGTTCTTCTATGGATTTCAAGGAAGAAAATTTTCAGCATGTAAAATTTAACCAAAATTTCCCACAAACATTATGCTTTTAGTCATGGATCGTAGGAAAACCCTAGTATTAATTCAATTACATGCAAAATAATAAAAAATCAACAATAAACTTACAATTTCTTCCAAGAAAGACCTTCTTTCAATCCAAAAAAGACATCTCCAATATAAAATGCAATCTCTAATAGCAAATGCTCCATAAAAATAACATCTCCACAATTAGCGAAAAAGAAGGCTAAATTGTATCTTAGAAGAGATGGCCGAAATCTCTAAGGTGATGATGAAATGAGATAGTGAAGGGATCCTCTACTTATATGAGGTCCTTCCCTTCACTTTACAACATAATATTAGCCTGAAGCCTCTAAACAAGTTGTAATGTCCCAAACGAGATATTTTGCTGAATTTGCAGAAATTTACTTCACCCAAAATTTCACCGTTAAATCAACATTCTATTAACATAAGATTGCCATGTAAAATAAAACAAATAGAGCACTGCAATCCAATAACACAATGAACAAGAAGTTTCTCAGCGTTTATTATAATGGATAAACTGGAGTTACATGCATATACAACCAAAATAGCTGAGATGAAGAGATGGCCTCCAAGATAATCTGCTGCACTGCACCAACCTCCAAAATTGAATTGAAATCAATCGCCGCACCTGTGAACTCTGGCCGAATCCACCAAGGAGAATAGGTGGGTTTTTGTCCACTCTCACCGAAATAACCCGAGGGTTTCCGTCCTGGGGCTACTAATGAAGTAGAGAACCGTGTTCTCAACATCTCAAACAACAAGAAATATCAAATCCAAGATGTCCTCAAATGGCCTCCTCCTCTTTTGTAGATCTGATGGATCACTCTAGAACCTCGTATTTTATTATTATTCTAATCATGGAGCACTTTTCCCTCTTTTATTTTAATTAAAATATTATTTTTAATGCGGGAAAAGGGTAAATTGGCCTCCATGTCTCCTCAGGTCATTGAAATTCACATCTAACCATCCCAACATGTAGATCTTCTTGTTCCGGTTCCAACGAGCTATTACACTAAGGTGTTCTATCAAGTATTCCTCCTGTAATGCTACCTTAAGCGTAATTAATTGAGTTAGGCCCAATAATAACTCAGTTTTATGAAAGTTGTTGGAATGTGCCGGAACGAAAGCAAAATTGTACGAATGATGGAATATACTAAGTGAATGTCGTTAGACCTCATAAAAACTCCTCAAAGCCCCTCCAAAAGCCCCTGGGCTCGTTGATGACACCAAATTGCACCTGTGACCTATCTGCCCCCAACTCTGAATGTCCATCTTGGCCATGTCATAAGGAATACCAAAAAAAGGAACATTACAAATCCTCCTGCCCCAAGATTGGTTGCCCTCAAGCAATCCAAATTGGTGGACCATTCTGGTGGCCCAACACAACAGAGACCCAATGCCTGGATCCCATACGAACCATTGGGTGATGCTTTTCCTTTGTGTCAACCCATTTAGAATGGACCCCTCAATGCCCGGATCCTAAACTGATCTCCAACTGTACTTGTCATCAACCAATCCTCCTGGATCCCAATGCCACCAAGAACAAGTATCAATACTCCATGGCTCCAGCTATGCTACAACCCCAACCATTAGCGTTGCTCCATACACCGTGTACCAACTCATCACTTCTCTCCAATCCAACCTTGGGCATAGACCAAGGTCAATCTCGCCATGTTTATGTTGTGCTGAAATATTGATGAGTGGCTAGCCTACATCACATCTAAGGGCTCCTACAGTGCATTGCTCTTGACTAAAAATGATACTTCATCAATAGGGAACCAGTTCACGATGCCTCGCCAATCCATCCCGTGGGAAGGATCGGATGCATGTGCACCTATACAAGGTACGAGTCCAAGGAGCTGCACCATGCTCAACTCATGCAACTCTGCCCAACCAATCAACTGGATATGTCTAGGAATGCCTGCCTCTCTCTCGATAAGTGGGTAACCCGTGCTACATGATTTGTCAATGTACTCCTGGAGTGGGCTGCTGCCTGGAAACACTGCAACTTTGCTAGCTGCCACTGCATCGACTTGCACCTCGTCAGTGGGTAGACCCAAGGATGGATGCATGATTGCCTCTAAAAGAGCCTCCCTCATCTGATCGAAAACTCCATGCCCCACTGGTCCACTCGTCATCGACAAAAATGTCTCGTCAGCCACCAACCCCTCGTGAGGACAAGTGTCGACAAATACTGCCACCCTGCTAACTGTTTGCTCCTCATCTATGGCTGACCCCAAGGGTGGCTGCCCATCCTCCTCCCTCATGGGCTCAATATGAACCTCCAACTAGCTCTCCCCCAAAGGCTCATCATACATACTGTGTGCATCATCCTCCCTCACAGGCTCAATATGAACCTCCAACTGGCCCTCCCCTAAAGGCTCATCATGCATGCTGTGCACATCATGCTCCTTAATTGACTCATGCTCCACCATATGTTGCTCATCCTCACTCATCATAGGTGACACACCATCTTGAGTGTCTCCCATCGGGTCCACTAACTGATCACCGTACACACCAAAATATAAATTTGGCCTATTGTCAACAACTCCACATGACCCATGCTCCTCAAAGGCATCCTCGAATGAACCCATGGACTCGTCCAAAGAGGAATCCTCACCCCGAGAGTCAGAAGGAATCTTCCCCTGCTCTACCTCTATCATCTCCTTAGTGTCACTCAAGCATGACTGATCAAGCCCCCAAGGTCCCTTGCAAATGAAGTAGAGACCCTTCCTCAGCTCATTCCTGCTGCATGATCCACCAAACCTGAGCAGCTCCTCCCTAGTCAACTGTCTCCTGAACAACCCCATGTTTTTCTTAACCAACTTTTCGGCTAGTTCAAAAGCATCAGGTGAAATTGGCCGTTCTCCTCCAAATGTTCAACAATCTAGCCCACAACTCTCTGCAAATGGCATCACAAGATCCCATAATTGAAGACAAAATGGACAACATGTTTGCCTTGACTGTGTTAGGGTGATGATCCTTAATGCTGAAAAAGGATTGGAACATTTGAAGAATGAGGTCATCACACTCTAGATCAAACATGATGTCATAGGTTTGGAGCTTGGCCATATCCTCCAAAATTTAGAGCTTTTTCCCAAAGGTAAAACCCATAGTGTTATCTAAGTCCTGAAAGGTCTCTACTATCAACCTGGAAATTCTCCTCATAACATTAGCATTGAAAGGAGGTATGGGTGCAGTCAACCTCATAATGTTACTAAGACATGATGCAACTGGAAGTTTGACCCCTTCACAAGGTTCCTCCAAGAACTTGGGCTGTATTAAAGCTAGCATGGCTGGTTTGAAAGCCCACATCAACTTCTTCCCCTCTAATTGGTTCAATTCGGAAAGAAGTGCATCTAATTCGTCTAGTTGAAAAGGGCTTTCACTGTGACTCATGTGTTTCAAATCTGTCCCAAGTGCAAATATTTTGTGCCATATGTCCCGCCCCTTCTGCACATTTTTCGGCTGTTCTTTCTGGAGGATGGCATAGACCCCTCTCGAGAAATGTCTGTTGTTCAGATTTGTTTTCTGGTCTATATTGCAGTCCATTGTGTTGTTGTGTTGGCTTAAGAGGTGTTTCAAATACTCTATGATTTAACAACATATACAAGACTAACAACTATAGACTTTTTTTTTGTTTCCTCTAAACCCTAGTAGCGACAACTCTGCTCATCAAACAACTGAATAATCATTACTCAAATAGCACCATATCATCTCGAGAATCTATAGTGTTAATGGCAGTAATACAACAATAGCACACAAGGCTGTTACAACGCTTCAAACTGACTATTATAACAACATACTCGCTCAGATATTCTATCCTTACAAGATTTCATACTCAGTCACACAACACATTCTCACAGTGACACAACACATTCTCAACAATATTCGTACATTATTCAGACAAGCTAATGACCCTCAATAACATAAAGACAAGCTAATGACCCTCCTTTTTCCATTTGCCAATCCAACTCAGATTTACACAATGAAATACAAAATAGTGAGTTGTCATAATAAATGCAGAATAGGGAGCCTGGTAACTTGGATGGATTTGTTGACAACGTCCTCCTTTAATACTTAATTTCATATATTAGCAGCTCGAAATGAATGAATTCGTGGAACATTTGGGTAGTCTAAACTTTTGCATAGAGGTTTATCTTTCAGCTATAGGCATGGCCACTATGACGATGACTTCAGCTCCTTCCAACTCTGGCCATTTTGGAGGAAACCCCCAGAAATTATTAATACACAGAGGGTGATCCCACCTATTTCCCATCAGCATTACAACCAGATTTTAATGTTTAATCTACATCGTCAAGATACACGATTATCCCAGCTTGTGAAGTTAGGAAACCGACCACCAGGGAAAAGAAACTCGTGTCTCCTTAATGGCTGCTTTTGGAACTCTACGTACATAGGGAAGGATGTAGCTATGAATGCATCCAACGTCGAGGAAAGTAATGGCTTGCTTAGAGCAATATAACCCATCCCACACAGCCAACTAGTGACTCAGAAATCAAACCCTTTAGGGAGAAATTACAGCCACACGTACATGAAATTTGTGGCCGAAAACCCATGCGTAAACTCATTCTCTACAGGTAGTACAACCCAACTGAGGGACTCGTCCAACCAGAACAAGAGAGGACTCAAACTCTGTATATGTTTCAAAAAATCACCCAATGGCACAAGAAAACTTGTTCCCACAATTGTAAAGGGGTTCGGTCACAAAATCGACCCAGAGAAAATTCGGACCCTCGCTGAAGGATCAATTCTCACAATTTGTAACACTAATAGAAAGTACTTCGACCTTTTTTGAAATGGTGAGTCTGCTACCATCAAATTTGGAGAATGCACAACAAAATAATATGGCCACAAAGAAATCAACGACCCACTTTTTAATATGCCAAGGCCTTCATAAAATTTACGACCCCTTCACAATAATTTTCCACTGCAACAATAATTGGTCTTTGGTCTCTCAGTGTGGTACGCTTCTCCATTTCAGCCTTAAAGGAATACGCCCCCTTCCACAGATAAGAACTTGGCCAGAAATCAACGACAACTGACTCGACCCTTTAATAACTTGATTCCTAATGACTGCTCGATCTCACTGTGTGCGCCAATTGGTTTGGAATTAACTCAAACTTAGTGATGAAATGCTTCCTTAACTTTTGCTTAGGAACTCAATTTCACCCACTGGAATGTTTGACCTTCCTTCTCTGTTGGTATTCGATCTCTTTGCAGAGATGGCGACTCAAATATGAGCAAGGGAACTCAATATAGGCTATCGATCGAATTTAATCGCTGAGAAAAATAGCTCTCGACTTGTCATGAGACGAAGCCTGCTTTGCACGTGACTAGGATTTGCTAGTTTCGTTTCTTTCCGCCTCAATAAGAACCTTCGCAAATTTGGCGGCCTTCAGACAACTCAACTCCTTGCAAACCTTTGACGGCAATCAAAAAGAAAATTTTAAATAAAAGAAATTTCAACATGTCCAGTCTTTAATGTATGAATCCGTCCCATTATTAATTGTGGAGTGCGGCCATAAATGGAGCTCACGGTCCCTCAATATTATGTTTCAGCTTTAACAAATGATTTTACGACTTTCAAAAATATATTTATAATTTGGTATTAAGCTCGTATGCAATTCAACTTTGGAATTAAATAACATTTGCCCCTTCAGAATGTTATATGACCCCCACTCTAAAATCATACGCCAAAGCCTTCTAATATTTTGATTATGGCCCCTTTTAATTCACCTTCATAAAAGAATAACAACCATTTTGTCGATCTTTTATTGAAGATGCGACAATTTTGGGATCCAACAAAAGGGAATTTTGGCACCTTCGAAACCCTCGAACAATCTCAACCAAAGATTGAAAACCCGCAGGCTGAGCCAAGTTTGAGGCTTTGATACCACTATAGTGTCCCAAACAGGATATTTTGCTGAATTTGCAGAAATTTACTTAACCCAAAATTTCACCGTTAAATCAACATTCTATTAACAAAAGATTGCTGTGTAAAATAAAACAAAGAGAGCACTGCAATCTACTAACACAATGAACAGGAAATTTCTCAACTCTTATTATAATGGATAAACTAGGGTTACATGCATATACAACCAAAATAGCTGAGATGAAGAGCTGGCCTCGAAGATAATCTGCTGCATTGCATCGACCTCCAAAAATAAATTGAAATCAATCACTGCCCTTATGAACTCTGGCTGAATCTACCAAGGAGATGAGGTGGGTTTCCGTCCACTCTCACTGAAATCACCCGAGGGTTTCCATCTTGGGGCTACCAATGAAGTAGAGAACCAGGTTCTCAACCTCTCATACAACAAGAAATATCAAATTTAAGATGTCCTCCAATGGCCTCCTCCTCCTCTTTTATAGATTTGATGGACCACTTTAGAACCTCCTATTTATTATTATTTTAATCATGGAGCACTTTTCCCTCTTTTTTTTTTTTTTTTTTTTTATTTATAATGCGGGAAAAGGGTAAATTGGCCACCATGTCTCCTCAGGTCACTAAAACTCACATCTAACCATCCCAATATGTAGATATTCTCGTTTAGGTTCCAACGAGCTATCACACTAAGGTGTTCTATCAAGTATTCCTCCTGTAATGCCACCTTAAGCATAATTAATTTATGCCCAATAATAACTCAGTTTTCTGAAAGTTGTCGGAATGCGCCAGAACGAAAGGCAAACTGTGCGGATGATGGAATATACCAAGTGAATGCCATCGAACCTCATAAAAACTCGTCAAAGCCCCTCCTAAAGCCCCTGGGCCAGTTGATGACACCAACTTGCACTTGTGACCTATCTGCCCCCAACCCTAAAATTCCGTCCTAGCCATGTCATAAGGAATACCAGAAAAAGGAACATTACACAAGTTCAATTTTGAGTGCTTGCAAAGACAAGGGGTTAAAAGCCAAACCCATAGCTCAAAACAACAAAATAATGCCATAAAAGCCCACATGTATGAGTCAATATCCTCCAAAAGCATGACTTCATGACTTCATGTCCCATCATCATAATCAAATCCAATTCTTGAGGGGGGACCTCAAGAAGTTCCTCAAAATGCCTCCAAGCGTCAAAAGTATGCTCCGGTGCCCTACGTTACCTTCTCAAGGGATAGATGGGTGATGTGGCATCATTGCTCTCTAGCGTTGGAGCTCTAAGTGTGTGTACAAGCCCTTCCTTGTCATCCTAGTGATGACCATCATCATCTAGATTCCAAATCAAGCAGACCCATCAAACAATGTTAAGGCCAACCTAGGAGCATGTTGGTTCCATTGGGTACAACATCAAGAAAATCCAACATCAAGCAAGAGGAGATCAATGTTTCAACATCAGGGGGTGTTCTAAGGTGTCAATCATCAACTTGAATCGTTAAGGTGCCCAACTTAGAGGGCCAACACTGCATTTTCTAAGTCATCATTGCTCTTTGGAAAGTGTAAAATGGCCTGGGCATGCTATGTAGTGGAGATATTTAATGTGTCCTCTAAGGCCTCTGTTATTATGTGAAGAATCACTCGGCAAAACCATCTTAGGATCAAGTGAAAGTCACCAATCATTAAGGATAGTGACCATAGATGCATCATAGTAGACCATACTTAATTCTTAAGGGTATAATAACACTTCAAACTGAGATCACTTTCAAATATCTAACTAAACAAGTCCTATAAAAGTGTTCCTTACCTGTGTTAGGGATGGTTAGATGGTCAACCCTATGAGGTGGTTCCAACCCTTATGGGAAGGTGACATGTCCTAGGTCAACCATTCAGTTTATAAGTGCTCGTGATAATGATGGCAATGATGGGGAAGGATTTTGTGACGAGGTATCATAGCCATGGGACTAGTTGATGGAGGTCCATCATTTTGAGGGTATAGATGTAAGGAGGGAGAAATTGTGGAAGCATGAATTACCACTTCCCTTGACTTTTTTTTTTCACCCCTTTAGTGTGCCTTTTACTTATTTTTTATAATGCTTTGATAAGAAGCTTAGTTTAGTAGACTAAGCTTTCTTTTAATGATTTAACATTATTTAACTTTTAATGATGGGTTAGTTTCTCGCTCATTAGGGTTGGGACAAGCAAGGGTTCCTTTATTATATGATAGAACATCAAGTGCTTAGGAACCAAGTGATGGCTAATAAAGGGGGTAGAGCTCATGCATCTTTTGCATTTTAACTTTTCTTTTCTTTTATTGTGGCCATTTTATGCTTTTATTGTTCTTTAAGTTGCATCAACTTCCAAGGGCATAGTTTCAACCCAGACTCATTGATGAGGATATGAAGGTGCCAATCCCAATGAACCAATTTTTGAGTTTTTTTAGTGTCTTCTATACTGATAATTACTTCAAATGATTTAAATCTTTTTCACATTCTTATCCATTTTTCCATCATTAAGCAATTACACAAAAGACATCGACAACATAATATTTATGATAGTAGGATCAAGAAGAGACAACCACACAAAGAACACAAGAGTTTACCTTGGGAAAGCCCAAATGGGGAAAAACCAACAACCTTTTCCTTAGAGAAATCATCAAGTTCAATAGAGATACATGGGTCAAATACAAGGTCAAATAGATCGACAATATAGCTAAGTCAAACCTGGTCCAACTCTATCCTAGTCAAGTCAAATGGTTGTCCAAGAAATTCAATCTGGTCTAATTTGCTAGTGCATAGTCTCGGTCTCTTATTGTGCCTAGAGAAGCTCGATTCCACTGCCTTCTGATCCACATAATCTGGTCCTTCCATTATCCTCAGACTCGTCCAAAACTCTGCCTGACATCTTCTCTTGTCTCTGCTTCAGACCTTCGGTTGCCTCAAACTTTCCCTTGTCTCATACCTTTGCATGCCTCACACCTTTGCTTGCCTCAGACTTTCCCTTGTCTTAGACCTTCACATGCCTCAGACCTTCACTTGCCTCATATAGACTTATTTGTGGCCTTAAATAAGCTTCTTTCCAGCCTCATGTTAGGCTCTTTGCTCTGCCTTAGACAAGGCTCTTCGTTTGCCTCAAACATATTCAAATTGCTTGCTTGGAAGGGAGGTAGAATGCCTTATATTTATAGTCTTTTGCTGGGCTGAATGGGTGTCTCTTAGGTTTGGGTTGACTTGACTAGATGGAGGTCGACATGGCTTATTTTGGAGCCAATAAATCATTTACAAAAATTCAAATTTCTTCTTTTCAGAAAGGACATGAAGAACATGCCTTTAATATTTTTCTGTTGACCATAACATGAAAAACATGCTTTACAAAATACATCAATGACCAAAAACCAAAAATGATAATGATGACGACTAACCATAGCTACAAAAATTCAACACTCCCCTTAGCTAGGGAGGTATTCATAATGACTATTCGAATGCTCTCATGTTGATAGATTTCTCTACAAAAAGGTTATAACAAATCCAAGTACCATAATGGGGTCAATAATTGTGACACATGCTAAAATAAGTTACCATAATCTAATCCACAACTATGACACATGGTACATTGATAACATCAACCATTTACCATAATTTAGGTCAGCACTTCATACCTATGGTATATCCACAACATAATTCAGAGTAGTGCTTTAGGCACATGGTAAATCAACTTCATCAATCAACATGTTAGATAATAATTTTGACAGATGGTAGATCATCAACATCAACATGCTAGTAGCTACCATAATTTTAGTCAGTATCTCTAACACATGGTGCATTCTCACCATAATTCTGATTGGTACCCCTGACACATGGTAGATCAACCATAATTTTGGTCGATACCTCTAACACATGGTTCATCATTAGCATCAACTAGTCAACATAGCTCTGGTCTATCTGTCATATAATATACAAACTAGTCTTGGTTCATCATTATTCTTTTATGTACTTGAGACATAATGAATCCCCAAAGGTCGCACTCTGTTTGAGTAATTCTAGGCCTGATGCTAATGAACTTGATGTTAAAAGGCCACACTCTATCTAAGTTATTTTGGGCCTCTAGGACCATTCTTCCTAATTTTGGTCAATATACTTGAGGCAAGAAGAATGACTGTCCTCTGTCGGACCAATCTCCTAAAGGCCACTCTCAATCTGAGTAATTTTGGACCTATCGCTGAAAGGCCACACTCTATCTAAGTTATTCTGGGCCTGTAGGACCTTTATTCCTAATTTTGGTCAGTATATTTGACACAAGAATAATGACTTTCCTCTTCCAGACCATTCTCCCAAATTCTAGTGATATATGACATAGGGAGAATGTAAGTGAACGATGCTATCTCATCCTCTCAGTGAGAGAGGCATTCTCAACAAGTCCAAGCTTGTCCCTAAAGTATATATAAACTTCACTAGGGGACAAATGCTTTGCCAACAATCTGCTATTCTGTAGAATAATACTTGAAGATACACTGCTTCTTTTGGTACCATATCTTAGTACCGGATCTCACTGTGCTTTGACCTGTCATCATGGTCCTCATCCGCACAATCCTGCAATTAACCTCTAATTCCATACTGCTTCTCAGCACAACCACTGCAATACTGTGTGCGATCGAAGTTTGTTTCCTGCTCATCCAATAAATTATAACATAGCGCAAACTGAAGCAATATCTTGATGAATTCATTCTCTCTTCAACACCCTCTTCCCAATCTGGATCTGCAACATACTTCACTGTTTGGGACAAATCTCAAAACATAACTGATTTTGTCATGACCAAATGTACCATGCTGGTACTCCAACCCATGTTGAGCAATGTGCATTAACTCATAAAACTGATCAACTTTCTTTCACTAGGTTCATCATCCCTGCTGCTTTCATGTCACCCTGACTGAGTGCTCCCTCTCACATAGAAACATGTCCTTCTATGGTAATTTTCGCTGCTCCCTCTGTCACTATTGTCTTCCAGCATATCAACTATCTAGTTTGACAATGTCAATGATAGTCCATCATCTCGAACTCAGAGGTCAACTCCTTTTGAAGCTAAAACAAGGTTCTCTAATAGCTCCCTCTTACGGAGGCAATTATTTCTACCATAGTTGCTTCTTTTATCACATGAGTCCTCCTTTCGTCAGTGACACATCATATAGGATCATCCTTTATCCATTAGCCAAGCCTAACGTGTCTACTTGTGATTGTACAAAGTCTTCTTCAATCATGAGACTTCTTCTCATACACTTTTTCCTTTTTCACTGAGAGAGACAATCTCTGCGTCCACCTAGTGCAAAATCAATGATAATAGTTTTAACAGAAGTGTATCTCACAACTGGAGCAAACATTTTGTCATGACCCTCTACCTCTTTCTGGGAGAACCTTCTCAAATCTTGCTTTTATCCTGCCATCTGCTGCATGCTAGATCATTGACTTCTCTTCGGCACAATCAAGGTATACTTCAAACTAACTAATTTCCCTGTTCCTTTTGAGCTTTAATACAATATCCCTCAACACAAATCATGATTTTGGGAAAGTCCTCTTGCTTTACTTTGTCCTTCCATATCTTCCATCTGCTTGCCAGAGCCTTGGCAACTTTTACTATGTACTTGCAATCCTCACTAGGAGGCCATGGAAAAACAATCACATCCAAGCAAAGGATACAAAGACAAGAGGCTAATAGTAAAACAATAGCAATAGTAATAGTCAAAGAAGAGAGATATATAATACTTATCTTTTGAGGACTTTATGAAAAATGTTAGCTCCCTCTTAATCTTAACCTTCTTGCATCCACCGTGCAACTTTATTATCCTCGTCCTTATCATCAACATGATGTCTTACCTTCCACTAGGGCTTCTTTCAACAAAAACATTTGTCTAGGTCCACCTCTAGGGTTTTGTCCATAAACCCTAGAGCTTTCTCGTTCAAGACCTTTTTGCTTGCTAGGGTTTACAAACCCTAGATATCCAAATGTCTAAAATCCTAATATTTTTCACGTCCAAGACTTTTAGTCTTCCAAACCCTTGATTTTTACAAGTCCATTGTAATGTGTAATTTCTCCTTTCATATTCCATTGTCCAAGCATACTTGAGTATTACTAGCAATTCAACTAACATTGATTTTTGAGCCTTTCAACACAAGCAGCCTACGCACTTTGAGTTTTGCAAATCACTCATCTTTCTTTAGTGGATTTTCAACCTTGAGAGAGGATTCAACCTCTTCTTCATTGTGAGCTTATCATATTAGCACATACAATGCATCTTCCACACTTTCACTAGTGCAAAGTGTCTTGCTCCTGAATCAAAATTTTACTCCTTGAAATTTGAATGTCACCTCAACATTTTAAACATTCTTGCAAGGTTCGTTACTTATATGCTAGAGTAGTTACCAAGGCTCTCTTCAAGCCTTATCGATCTACAGTTCGAAACTCATCTTGTCAATGCAAGATATATCATTGTAGTATATGGTATTGCAGATTTTGGTCATTAATTTTTGCACTCACACAAATTTCTCATATCATACTTGAATACATCAAGATGGTTTATATGCTAAACATCGATAATTGTCCTTAAGAGATTCTTTATGTATCTGCATATGATTTGTAAGGCAACATTTCCATTACATAGATACACTCTAATGTATTTTCGTTCTACAAGGGATACTGGACAACAACAACTTCAAAGAAATTTATAATACAAGTCTTTGACATAGTCTTTTTCAAACATGCCTATGCATGGTCTTTACTAACATAGTTCTTCTATAATGACAAGAGATCATTGAGATCAATGAATACTTTAGACAACAATCAATGTGGGTGATGATACATACCTCTTATTAATTTCACTGGACTTCTTGAGATCTGCATTCCATGTCAAATTCATCAATGTGGATCTTGAATACTTCAACTATAGCATCCATTTCAGTAGCCGTAATAGAGCAATGAGGTTCATGAAAAATCACTTCAAACTAAGATATCAGTCCAAACTGATACATCAACCCAAACTCTTCTTTTATGGTAGTGCCTTTCAAAATTCACAAAAAATGACTTTGCTAGCATGTCTTTAGACATAAATATTTCAACTTATTTTAGATGCTTTCTTCAAGGTGACTCCATCTTGTTTCCTTTTGAAATTAAGGGACTTAGGATCACAAGTTTGTGCTCAAGACGTTTCCTTGTAGATAGGTATGCTCCATTGAACCTTTTTCCCTATTAAACTTTGATCAAATCACAAAAGGGTTACACATCAAAATGTAGTCTAGCTTTTCAATTGACTATGGGATTCTTTGAGGTCATTTCGATCCATTGAGAGAAACTTCATCCTTTCTACAAATTTAGAGACCTTTTTTGAGGTCATTCAAATTACTTCAGTATATCTTAATGTATTCTTGGATCTTTATCCCTAACCTTAAAATTAGGACTTCGATCCCTTTACTTTTCTTAGATATTTATATTAGAATTTCTTAACTTGGATCAAGATAACTTGTCAAGTTTGGTTTGTCCACTTTAGATAATTTCGACCTCTTCAACGTCTGAGGTGGCATGCTCTAGTTTGGCCCGTGTTAGGGTATGAATTATTGGCATCTAGCATATTTCTTGTACTAGGCTTATGCTCCATGACTTTAGTTTGATGACCAAGGTATGCATTCAATAGTCTAAGTCAAGATGGTAAAAGCCAATTGTAGATCGGTTTTCCATTGGCTAAGGCAATGCTTGGTTACTTCCTCTGATTTCTTTAGGCGTTTGTAACAGACTCTAAGACTATTCGACCTTTGGACTAAAGCCTCTTTTCTGAGGTTAGAGTCTGCAACCTGAGGCATTAGTCATATGGACTGAGGTTAAAAACTTAGGGCTTCGACCCTCTTCTTATATCGAAAGTTTGTCTAGACATCTAAAAGATCAAAACTTTTGTCACAAAAAATATTTCTCTTGCTGATCTATAATTCAAGGCTGCTCTAGAACTTAGCTCCAATACCATGTTGATTTTATAGTGTCTTCTATATTGATAATTACTTCAAATGATTTACATATTTTTCACATTCTTATCCATTATTTCATCATTAAGCAATTACACAGAAGACACCAACAACATAATTTTTATGACAATAGGATCATGAAGAAACAACCACACAAAGAACACAAGAGTCTACCCCAGGAAAACCCACATGAGGAAAAACCCAACAACCTTTTCCTTAGAGAAATCATCAAGTTCAACAAAGATACATCAATGAACTACAAGGTCAAATAGACCAACAATATAGTTAGGTCAAACCTGGTCCAACTCCATCCTAGTGAAGTCAAATGGTTGTCAAAGAACTTCAGTCTGATCTTCTCTGTTTGGGCATAATCTCGACCTCTTATTGTGCCAAGAGAAGCATGGTTCTGCTGCCTCTTGATCCACAAAATTTTGTCTTTCCATTATCCTCAGACTTGTCCAATACTCTGCTTGAGATATTGCCTTGTTTCTACCTCAGCACTTCGCTAGCCTCAAACTTTCCCTTGTCTCAGACCTTCACTTGCCTTGGATAGAGTTATTTGTTGTATTAGATAACCTTCTTTCCAACCTCATATTAGGCTCTTTGCTCTGCCTCAGACTAGGCTCTTTGCTGGCCTCAAACTAGGCTCTTTGCTCGCCTCAAACAAATTCGAATTGCTTGCTTGGAAGGGAGGTCAAATGCGTTGTATTTATAGCCTTTTGCTAAGCCAAATGGAGCGCCTCTTAGGTTGGCGCTGACTTGACTAGGAGGAGGTCAACACGGCTTATTTTGGAGCCAAAAATTCATTTACAAAAATTCAAATTTCTTCTTTTCACAAAGGACATGAAGAACATGCCTTTAATATTTTTCTTTTGACCATAACATGAAGAAGATGCTGGATTTAAGAGATCTGTGGTTTGTATCTTTTGAATCAGTTACCGGAGAACCCACAGTATGAACATTTTTATGCCAACGTTTCAAATCCCAACTGGGATCCATCATCAGGACTTATGAATGATGATAGAAAAAGAGCTGCTTAGAAGGACTCTAACTCCTGGGAAGACAGATTGACAACTTTTCTTCTTAATTTTGTCTCACAAGGGTTCGCTGAAGCCTGACTTTTTTCTTCATTATGGTCTGAGAGAGCCAAGCGTCCAAGATTTTCAAGAGAAGCCCTAACCCTTTTAATTTCTGACCGAATTAGAGAGAAGCTTAGTTGTAAAAACGCCTTGCTATTATTGCAGAACAGATATAATAGCAAGGCGTTTTTACAACTAAGCTTCTCTCTAATTCGGTCAGAAATTAAAAGGGTTAGAGCTTCTCTTGAAAATCTTGGACGCTTGGCTCTCTCAGACCATAAGGAAGAAAAAAGTCAGGCTTTAGCGAACCCTTGTGAGACAAAATTAAGAAGAAAAGTTGTCAATCTGTCTTCCGAGGAGTTAGAGTCCTTCTAAGCAGCGCTTTTTCTATCATCATTCATAAGTCCTGATGATGGATCCCAGTTGGGATTTGAAACGTTGGCATAAAAATGTTCATACTGTGGGTTCTCCGGTAACTGATTCAAATGAAGAAGATGCTTTACAAAATACATCAATGACCAAAAATGATAATTATGAAGGCCGACCATAGCTACAAAAATTCAACACTAATGACAACAAGCTCGAAGAATATAAATGGAATCTAGGGAATGATGGGAAGTGGTAAGTATGGAATAATTATGGACACACTACTTCTATCCAAGTCTCCCAAGTAATGCCCCTCCTATGACCATAAGGCCTTAGATGAGGTCCCACTTGACTAGGGTCAAAAGCTAACTTTCCCGGTAAAGTGAGAGAACATGTTTACAATTAAGATTGATTAATCGTTCAGATCATCCCTTAGTTCATGTTATAATGCCCAAAACATTAAGTAGAAGCACATGATTGCAGGATAGTTAAAGTACTTGTTGGATGGTGAGAAGTGTTTGACTGGTGCAAATAGTGGAGGAATATGGCATATCATAATGTACTAAACAATGTAGGGCTACTAGTTGGATGACTATCCAAAGGAGAATTTGTTTCTCCACTGGGGCTACCCACTTTTTGTTGGGTAACAAGACCAAAGGAGTTAAGAAGAACAAACATAGAATAGAGGAAATAATTAAACCTACAAGAGATCTAGGGGCCATTTTTGGCTACATCTAGTTAGTGATAGTTGGATTGATCGTCAGTTTAGACTTCTTGTGAACACTCTTGCTTGTTGTCTTCAACGAGTTATTCATTTTTTTACCATTTATTGTATGTATAAAACATAAACTGTTAAATATTTGTTTGAAATATTGAGTGACACCATCTTATTCATAGAAGAGGACAATGTCATCCATGTTGTCATTGATAATGCATCTAATTATGTTCGTACTAATGAACTATTGGACCATTTCCCTAAGTTGTATTGAACACCTTACTTGACATATTGTATTGATTTAGCCTTCCAAAACATTGAAAAAATAGATTGAGTGCTAGAAAATATATCTCAAGCAAGACAAATGGTGGAATTCATTTTTAATCATTGATTGAGTTTGAGAATATTTATAAAAATACAAAGCAAAAAATCTACTCGAATTTGGTAACATTAGTCTTTTTACAAATTTTATTGCACTGTAGAGGGTGGTAGAGCAAAAAAATACATTGAGATCTTTTATATGCAATGGAATGAGTGAATACTATTTTGTCAAGTTGAAAAAGTGGTAAATAAGTAAAATATACAATCTTCAATAAAATATTTTGGTTGTGTAGAAAACTCATTTCTATTTGTGAACCTACTGTACAATTTTTAGGATGGTTGATTGTAATGTTGCATGCATGGGTTTTGTCTCTGAAGACATGGACATGATAAAAGAACACATTGTCAATATGTAGTAATTATTGATCAATATATAAACCAATGTAGAACATTGTAGGCAAAAAAATGTTTATGTTGTATAGACCATTGTATGTTGTAGGGCTTTCTCTTGTACATAATTATTTTCATATACCTAAGGATAAAGATATCATGGAGAGATATTATAATTATATAGAGATGATGTATCATGATCTTAAGATATTGTATTAAAATACAAGTACAATCAATATCATATATTCAAGAGATTGACCATGCTTTTAGTACAATTAGGGTGATATGAGATATGCATTGCCCAAAAGTCACCTTGTTTGTCCATAGATTTGATACAACTCAATTGCGAACATTTGCAATTAGGGTGTTGAGTTAGATATATAGGGAAACACTATTATTTTTAGCTTTTATGTACATTTGCAAATTGTTAAATGTAAATTTTTGTATTAATATAATATTATTTTCATGTAAAGTAGGTCACAAGTGCATCAACATGTGAGGAGTTTATATCACTAATGCATTAACATGCAAGAGAATTTTGAGCATGCATGAATTCATCCATAGAAAGAAGAGAAATCGTTTAAGAGTTGACAAATTGGTAGATTTGGATAACATTCGTTGTTGTTTTTCAAGTATATATGAGATATTTCTCTTGATTTTGGTAGATTTGGATAACATTCGTTGTTGTTTTTCAAGTATATATGAGATATTTCTCTTGATTTTGTATCTTGACCTACTTCAGAAGCATCAATGGTCAGATCATCTTCCACATCCACATATCACATTAATGAGGATGATGCCCTACTTAAAGATATTCCAAATGATAGTGCTAGTAGTAATAAGGTCTCCATCATGAGTCGATATAACAATGTTGATGATGATGATAGAGATTAGATCACCTATACACCTTGAGATAGTTTCACTCTTCACTCTTCATTTGTGATTATGATAAAGACATTTTCATTTTCTATTAGTAATTTTCATTTCTATTAGTAATTTTGAAATTTGGTAATTGAGTTATTCTCATTTGACATATTATGTTATGATTTTTCATTACTTCTTTTTATTTTTATTAGTAATTTTGAAATTTGGTAATTGAGTTATTCTCATTTGACATGTTATGTTATGATTTTTCATTACTTCTTTTTCATTGTTTTGTATTTTCTTTTGGTGGGAGCTTGTGAATGGTTTTTAAAGCCTTTGATGATTACAAGTCTTTTCTTTATACATAACAAACCACCATTTTGATGTAAATCTATGATGTTTGTTGCAATATCTAATTCCATTTGTAGTTTTCATAACATGATTCAAAACAAATTTTGTGGGTTCTGTGAAGTTATGAATCTCATGATTGACAATTTAGATTTTCTAAGGATTTTTTTTTAAATAACATGTTTTAATATTTATAATGTATACTCGAATTTTTTCCATTTCGGATTTAGGCAATTGAATTTTTTTCCATATCGAATCAATTTCAAATTGAAACTTGGTAGCTATGGTTTATGTATAAATTATGGATGATAAATAATGATTTGTGGTTAATTTGAAGCTTATATTTGTTTTGAAACACATGGTGGGCTCTATAATCACTGAAACAACATTAGTAACATATTTACCAGTTCGAATTCAAATTCAATTCAATGTGGAAAAATTTCGATTGCCTAAAATCCAAAGCATAAACAATTTGGGAGTATACATCTTATAAGTATTAAAACCTTTTTTTTTTTTTTTTCAAAATTTTATAAAATTTAAATTGACAATCATGATTTTCAAAACTTCAAAGACCCCTTGAGAGTTGTTTTAAATTATGTTATGAAAACTACAAATGAAATTAGATAATGTGACAAAAGGGCATAATTTTACATAAAAATGACAATTTGTTAAGTATGAATGAAACATTTTTAAAGATGAAGGACTTGAGAAAATTTTCATCAACTTTCACCAACAAAAAGAATTCAGAGCAATGTAAGAAGTGAAAATGTTATGATCATGATCATAAATGAAGACCCAAAACTATCTCAAGGTGTGTACATGATTTCATTTCCACCATCATCATCAACATCAGTGTATGGAATCATGATAGAGACATTATCATTGCTATTTCTCTTTTGAAGATATCTCTAAGCAACACATCATCTTCATTGATGTAATGTGAATGTGGAAGATGATCTCACCATCAGTTCTTGTGACACTGGACTAGATACACTAAAAATGGGGGATCCTCTTGTACTATCTTTGAAATGGATGTCATCCATTTCAAAATTTCATTTAGAAGTGTAAACAACAATGAATGATAGCTAGATCTGCCAATCTGCCCTTAATTGATTTCTCTTCTTGCTATGAATGAACCCATGTGTGCAACAACTCCTTTTACATGTTGATGTAGTAGTGATCAATTTTTTTTACATGAAATTAATATTATATCATTACATGAATTACATCTAACAATTATGAAAGGTATGTAAAATTTAAAAATAATTGTGATCTTCTACATATATGACTCAACACCCTGATTGCAAATGTTTGCAATTGGGGTGTTGTTCTGTATCCATGGAGAAATCACCAATGAATAGAGACGACCTTTGGATGATGCATATCTTGTATCACCCTAGTTGTAGTGAAAACATGACCATTGTACTTGTATTTGATCTTATAGTTCAAGATCACAATACTTCCTCTCCATAATTATAACATTTCTCTGTGATATCTCTATCCTTAGGTACATGAAAGTAATTAGGTGCTAAGGAAATTCCTATAGCATGCAATGACTTATGCAACATATAGGGCCTTTCATCCACAATGCCCTATATTGGTTTATATATTGACCGATCATTACTACATAATGACAATATGTGTTCTTTTATCCTATCCATGCTCTCATAAACAAAACCCATGCATGTAATGTTAGAATCAACAATACTCAAGATTTATAAATATGTTCAAAAATAGAGTTTTTTTTTTTTTTTTTTTTTTTTTTTTTTTTTTTTTTTTTAACATGACCAAAATATTTCGTCGTAAATTGTATACTCATTTACCATTTTTTATCCTTGACATATGAGTACACTCTCCATTGCACACAAATGATCTCAATGCAACTTTTTGTTCTACTTCCATCTACAATGCAATGAAATGGGTGGCAAATCTAGTGTCACCAATTTTGAGTAGGTTTTTAGTTTTATATTTTCTAAATATACTCAAACTAAATGGTAATTAAGAATGAATTTCACCATTTGTTTTACATGATATATATTTTTCAGCACTCAATTTATTTTACTATTATCATCGAGAGTTAGATCAATACAATGTGCTGCACAAAGTGTCCAAAACAATTGAAGAAAATGCTCCATTAATAACTCACCAATACAAACACAATTGGATATATTATCAATTACAAATTGGATTACATTGTTTTTCCAATGGATAAGATGGTGTCCCTCAATATCTCAAATAAATGTTCAACAATTTTTGTTTTGTTCATACAATTAATGGTAAACAAATGAATTACTCCTTGAGGACAATAAGCAAGAGTGTTCACAAGAAGTATAGACTGACGATTGGTTCAACCATCACTAGCTAAAGTGCATCAAAAAACAGCTTATGAATCCCTTATATGTTTAATTCTTTAATTTATTCTATGTTTGCTCTCAACTTCTTTCGGTCTTAGAACTTTCAAAACTTGGAAGAACATATGTGGAACAAGAATGACCAACCTTTCTAACATGTTTTGAAGTAGTCGACTTTTAATAGTATTATAAGAGATATTATGACCAATGAAGATATCATAAACTAAATCATCTACCTCATTTTTCTCCAATGGCTTTGAAGCTTTCTTCAATGTTTATTCTATTAGATCAACATTATGGTGGAACATGTTTTCTTTGTGAGCCATATGGCAGAGAAGGTGTTGTAGATGCCATGAATGATGGAGGAGAACAAAGTGTTGAATTGATAACATTTTATTTTCTCATCAGTATATACAACATTGTTTTTTCTTGCTTCTTGGACTACCTTTCTTTGTTTATGATGATTGATTTTTTCACTTAAAACTCTCACATTTGGCAAAATTTATTACATGTTGTCACTCCACAAGATCCATAAACAATATTGAACAAGTGATCTATTGCTTGGGTCATTGATGTTCCATTAGTATTATAATACATAACTTGCAATAATTTTTCTCGCAACTTTTCTTTCAAGTTATATCCATTCAAGAAGTTTAGGTATCAGTGCCATTAGCTTCCTCTAGAATGTGTCAAGGCTCCTGGATAAGAAAAAAACATCCATTCAGATTCAGTAGTCTATATTTACTTTGTCTTTGTAAAACAAATTTTGTCATTTTTTTAAAAGATACAAAAAAGACAACACATAAAAGCTTAAATTCTGATTTTATCTATGAGTGGACTAAGACTAGAGCATTCTTTCGTTGAATCTAATAATATTTTCACCAACACTTTCAACAATTCTGCACATGTTTGGCTTCATGAAATTGTGGCTCCAAGAAAACAACGAAGGTTGTTTGAATTGGTAGACTATTTTATAAGTCTTTATATTTTCTACTTTTCTTCTTTATTTAGTTTATTCTTAGAGCTAAATTGTGAAGTATGCTATTTGTTTTTTGTTAATTTAAGGCAACAATGGTATGTTCTATGCTTTAGAGCAATTTTACTTCAATTTCTTTATCAACCCAACATCAATATTTAGATTAGCAATCACATCTACATGATAGTAAAATGCAGATAGAACATAAACATAAACAATAGAAGACAAGCCAAGACAAGAGGGCACAAGATGTGGCACCAGGTAGGGACAAACCCCATTGTGGGGAAACCCTTGATCAATTCTTCGTATATTCCTCAATAGTTCAGCAGAGAGAGAGATAGTACAATTTACAAATATGATAATTTGACAACAGGAAAAGAGCCCTAACTAGAAAAATCAACACTGGTCAACAACACAGATTTGACCCTCAACAAATTGGTCAACTTCAGTCAACTTCGGCCTCCAAACAACAAGATGAATCAACCCACAAAACAGCGCAAAATCAGCCCTGTGAAATCTGGTCAAACAGCCAACTTGTAGTCAGCCCTAGCTACAGTCAACACTAGTCAAAGTCAACGTTTGGCCTCGATTTCTGTCCCTAGAAATGCGACCTGCCCAAAAATAAATACCTCACCCAAAAATGTAGTTAAACAGGTCAACGCTGCTGGTCAACACATGGTCAAGCTGTCCCAGAATTTGGTCAACACAGTCAACACCCAAAAACAGAAATTTTGTCCTCCTTTCCTTCACACGTGTGAGAGAGAAGGCTGCCCAGAAATGCATACCCAATCAATGAGGAGAGAGAGAGATGTGTGAGGATGAGTGTGTCCAAATGAAGCTAAGGCATCATTTATTTATAGCAAACGTTGAGGATGAATAGGCGTGACTGTTGGGCTTTTGAGCCTAGATAAGTTTGTTGGCTGACCTTGACAATTTGTCCATAATCAAAATAAATTCATAACTCCATTTGTACATGATGGAGTCAAGCATGGAGTTGTGAAGAATGCATTGGTGGATTCTTAAACTAAGATAAAATGGAGGAACATCACTATCTCTTGACTGACCATCTATGGCTGGACCAAAAATTAGTTTAGGCTGGTCATCTTCAATATTAAACATGTCAGACATAGGATCAACTTTGAGCATTTTAATTATATCAGTCAAGAGATAGTGATGATGATTATTGGGCTTCTCCTTGCTAATTATCATGAATTTTATTTTGGTTTCTCGGTACAACTTCCTCAATTGCTCGAAAACCGGGATGGTGGCATAGGAGAAGTCTTATTGCAGTGTGCCTCTTAGTTTTGCTTCCCAGGATTTTGACAATAACATTTCAAACTGTGGTGGTATATCAGCTACCACCACATCCATTAAAACATTCTTTGCCAGGATTTGGTCCATGGATACTACCAAATCTTTGATTAGACCAAGACAATGGACCTTACCAGAATTAAAGGGGACAAGTCATGGTACTCACGAGTTATATCTAGAACCAACCTTTCCATGATGGCTTTGGGCATTAGATTATGAGAGGCTCCGGAGTCAAGCATGGAGTTGTGAAGAATGCATTGGTGGATTCTTAAACTAAGATAAAATGGAGGAACATCACTATCTCTTGAATGACCATCTATGGTTGGACCAAAAATTAATTCAGGCTAGTCATCTTCAATATTAAACATGTCAGACATAGGATCAACTTTGAGCATTTTAATTATATCATACTTGTAATGGCTATTTTTGACTAGTTCAGTAAGAGGGATTGACACTTAGGGGGTGTGCTGGCTTTACTTTAGACCTACCAATCTGGGGGCCTATTGCTGCAGTTTACCTTTTACGAACTGCAGGCAGATAGATACCACTCTGCTTATGAACGATTAATCCAAAGCGATTGCGAAGACCCAGGCCAGCTTAGCCAAAGAACGAACAAGATCTTTTGATTTTCATACGATGCATGCCACAACAGACATATTGCTGGTGGGGACCAGACCCCTATTGCATGGAGGTGGGTCAATTCCCACGCTGCTGGGATTATCGCTTAACCTACGTATTTATATTACAGGAGAGGAGACAAGGGAAGGGGATCACGTTTTCAACTTTGAAATTTCAGTTTCTAGATTGAAAGAACTAGTTTTATCTACCTCTCTTTGGACATTGTCTCTCTTCTCGGTTAGATATCTAGGTGTCTGATCCTTCTTTTGACTGTCATGATCCTTGTTTGGACCGCTTATAGATGGCTGATTTACTTTGCTTTGGTTAGCTGTTGCCAGCTCTTTACCTTGAGGATTTGTTTTTTGTTGGGTATCTTTCTGCTACGATGTCCTTTTCTGATTGGGAGTGATTGGGACATATCTATTCCTCAAAGAATATTGCTTATGCTGAGAATTGAGTGCATTCAAGTATCCTCTTTGATAGTCATCGGATTGAGTTTCCAATGCATAGTCATTTGCCAGTATGTAGTCTTCATCCTTAGGATCCTCCGTCTTTTCAACATACTTATCATTTTCAGTCAAGAAGATGGGATGCTAATCTTCCCTAAAGAAGTGATTTTCCTCAATAATCGGGTCTGTTTCATCATCAAATTCTCCTTGAGCATAATTCTGCTGCAAGGGTGTCCGAATTGGTTGCTGAGATGTTGATGTTTCAAAAGCTTTCTGCTCTCTTTGTTTTATCCTGTACCGAGGTTGCTGCTGGTTTCTGAAGTTCGGATTTCTAACTTGTGGCTTCTGAGGTCTATTTGAATTTTTCATCCGGTCGGCCATTCTCTCCAGGGTTCTGATCAGCGCATCTAGTTTAAGATTGGTGGAAGAAGAAGGTTCTTCTTTGATGGTTAGTTTCTTTTTCGGTTTCTCATGTTTCAACTGAGACTTTTTAATCATCAAGTTTGCTTCCATGCTTACTGCATTATTTTGCATTTCTTCCAGATTTGCAAGATCTCTTTCCCTTAGTTAATAAGCCATCTCCGGATCAAAAGCATCTGGGTAATGTTGAAGTGCCAAATCGGGTGGAGGTTTGATGTAATCCGGAATGGAATTTTAGATTTGATAAAACCTTATAGTGAATTCTTGAATTGTCTCATTAGGATTCCTTTTCAATGTGTTGTATTTCGCCAAGATCTGCAATGGATTTTTCTTTTCCCACCACCTGGCTAAGAACAACTCATTTAACCTCTGAGAAGCATCAATGGAGCTAGCTGCCAAACCATGGAACCATTTTTTGACATCTCCAGAAAAACTTTGAGCCATTAATCTCATTTTAGCATCATCTTCATCAATCTCCTCTAAGTTAATGAAATCAACGATCTTATGAATATGTTGCTGTGTTTTGACTCTTGGGTTGCCTTCAAAAAGAGGAAGTCTTTGGCCATAGGTCAGAGGTAAAGCAACCAACTGACCAAGTAATACTAAGGGTGCAAACCTTGCCATGACTGCTGGGGAATGGTGAATGGGAACTGCAATGGGTTGTGTTGGTTGGGATGAAGATGGAGGTTGCGATATGGATGTTTTCGGAGGTGCGGTAGGGGGTATGGAAAAAGATAAGCTTTCAAGTTGATACTGAATGTAGGCCTTTTCAGCGGTAATTTGTAAAGGATCAGCTAGGCTTTGAAGTTTCTCAAAATTAGACCAAATCTCGTGCTCAAGTTTTGAAGACCGAGAAGCAGCAGAAGGTTGGTTAAATAAAGACTTTGAGGTGGGAAGGTATGAATCAAACTTTATGGGATCAAAAACTTATTCTGTAAGACAAGACTCAGATTTCGAACGAAATAGGGATAACTCAAACTTAATGTCAAAAGGAATATCCTCAATACTAAGTATTTGATCTGGTAAGGAAGTGGTCGTTTCCATTTTTGTGCTTTTAGTCTCGGGGAAAGGGACTTTAGGCTTTCTTAACAATCTTTCAGGATCATCAATCGGAGAAGGAGGATTTGGGTCAGGGTTTGACCTGGTATATCTTTTCGGAGCCAATATCTTTACAGGGTCACAAACTATATGAGGTAAAAGACCTAAGACTTTGAGCTGAACAAAGATATCTTCAAAGGAAAGTCCTCAATAGAGAAATGTTAAATTGGTAATGATTGAGAGATTACGAATGGAATGAAGTTTGATCAAACTTGTGATTTGTAACCTTCTTCGCTTTTTGAACAAGCTCTGATTGTCTTTGACTGAATCAGCTTGATCAGGATGCAGAATTTTGTCTTGTTTGTCTCCTCGAGGCCAGTTCTACAATCTTGACACTGCAATTATGGAATCAGCCTTTATGAAATTTAGTCCCATCATCCAGAGGACCAAACTCCAAAGAAAACTAGTCATACACCTAGGGAAAATGAACCTTTCGTTCCTTGGCAACGACGCCAGTATGTTATCCCTCCTCTGGATATCCAAGGCGGAGGAAGATTCTAGCTGAGGTAACCATAGACCAATCTTTTGACTTGGTAGCTAGCCCTACCAGGTCGGAGAGGGCTCTCTTCAAAGAGTCACAGCCAAGAGGGCTGGATAGATTAGGGTTCTAGGCTAGATATAAAGTGCAGAGGGTTGTTTGATTTGATTTTGATTGGGGTAGTCACTGGATGAGTGAATTAGGTCAGAGAGTGAACTAGGTCAGGGCAAAAGAGAATCAGAATTGCAGACATCTGAGAGGGCAAGGTAGGCAAGTTACTTTAACACTTTGCAGTATAGTGATGAAATGGTTTAGACTAATGAGATACTAAAAAGAGCATGAAAATCATGAATTCTTTTTAGACTGAAGAAAGTAATCAAATTATGATGATTTTCCCAAAACAGAGCATGGAAGATGTGTTCTGCTTATCACACCTTGAAAATCGAACATATTTAGAAGTGAAATGGATCATGGAAGATACAAAACATTCACACACATGTAACTGAAGAAGAAACAATATCAAAATACCATGCCACAAGAATCCCACCAAAATAGCTGCAACACATCCAATATATTCCATGCCAAAGTCTGAAACACTATTACAAGATCCAGTGGAGTCCAACCTGTAGAATGACTGAAAAATTACATGATATAGGCCTCAAACCAACTCATCCTAGCCTCAGGCGTCGAATCCATGAGAGGAGGAGTAGTTACAACAAAAACTGAACTGATAGCTAGAGTGTAGGGTGGTCAAAGTGACTCATCCCTAACTTAAGTGAATTGATTCATTACATCTCATTGAGGCCATTTACCTAATGTACTTACCCTAGGTAACAATAAAAACATGATAATTACATCAATCATATCAATTACATTAGTAAAATATTGATTTCCCATAGGTAAAAATCAAATTTGGAGAAGAACAGTGAAAAACTAGGCCAACTGTGAAACGCATAGCGCCAGTGTCAACTTGCAGCGCCAATGTAAAACTTGCAGCGCCATCTTCAGACCCACTTTTGCCTGCCTTCTTGGTGACCAAATTGAGCCCAGGATAGCTCATTGGAAAGCTTATCTTGTCTAGTTTCCAAAACTGCCATTGGTTTTCAAAATGGGCTTGATTTGACCCCCCAAAACTCCATTCTCCCAAGTCTAGTCAAACGTGCAGTGCCTGGTCCAAAAATGAGGCAGAAACATGATTTTTTGGTAGTTTTTTGCCTTTTTCACCTGCCAGTTTTGCATTCTAGGGCTGGAAACATGGCTTTCCTAGATGTCTCGGTCCTTCTGAATCCATTGGTGGCTTCCATTCCTCCAAAAAGTGTCCCAAAAAAGTGCTAGGTGCTGTGCGTTTGACCATGCAACGGATATGAAATTGCCTCAAAAAACACATAAAAGACAATATTACAAAAAATGAGCCAAGAGTCTTCAAAATTGGTGAAGGAGCTGATGTGTGGCTAGGCATGGAGTGAAGCCTCTGCAAGTATATCAAGCTTCTTCTCTTCTTGGTGAGTTAGGGCTTCAATTTTTGCCTTAACAACCTTGAGCTTTGCCCTTTCTATTTGGTTTCTTTGGCAATAATACTTTGTCATCCTTCTTTGAATGTTATTGTCTCTTTTGGCCTTGTTTAGGAGCTTTTCAAGATGGTTGTTCACCTTCTCAAGCCAATGCTCCCGGTTCTCATTGATCATTTTGGCAAATTGTTCATTTAGGGTGAGCTCATTAGCTAGTTCAACTTCTTTTTGTTTTTTCTAGCTCCAATGCTCTTTTTAGGCCTCTGGTCCGTGGCCTTCTTCTTGGCACCCCTTCCTCTAGCTGGTCACCATATTCTCCATATGCTTCATCAAGTAAAGCCTTAGCCTTTTCAGTCTCCCTCTTTGCCTTGATGAGCTGAATCTCGATGACCTCATGTATGGACTTAAACTGCTTGTTTTCCTGCTCATAATATGAGATGATGTATTTTTCCTTTTGCAAGTTGATCTGGAGCTCTCTGATGAGTGCATCCTTTTCTTTGATGACAATGCTTGTGCTTTCACTGTCATCATGCTCACTTAGGTCAACTAAGTCAAAATCCTGCTCGGTCTCATGGAGGTCCTCTTGCTGTTGTTGGATCTCTGTCTCTGTCATCTTTTCCTTGCCCTTCTGAACCTGCTTTGCCGATGAAGAAGGCAAGGCTCCTCCCACAATCTATTTCGCAAACACCTGCCTATGGCCTCTTTGATAAGTGTGTGTCAAAGTGCCCAAATCAACCCCTTTAGGCTTGATGAGCTCAACTTGTTCAATCTGCTCTTGCTTTCTGATTTCATCTCTGTTAGGTGAATGAATATGCTCATGAAATGGTGATGATGGAGGTGATAGTGAGGCTGACTGATCAGATGAGGATGAATGATCTATGGGCTGAGATGGAGGAATGGAGGTGGAAGGATGAGATGATGAAGGGATACTTTGAACATTCTGAGTAGATGAATGAGCGAATATGGGATTGGCTATGAAGGTACTCCATGCAATGTTGAGTTCCTTGAGATGATAAAGTACTATGATTTTAATGAGGGAATGATGAAAGAGACTCTTCATTTGATCTTTATACTCCCTTTTCTGGGCAATGTAGGCCATCTTCTCAACACTTTGGGAAAGATAGTAGGGTATATTGAGCATTTTTACCCTAGTGAAATGCATTAAAAGCCGGATGTGATAGGAATAAAGCTTAGAAAATCTACCTTCACATGAAAACTATTTCATGATAATCTTCATCATTGGGGCATATCTGTCAAGTAGGTGTGAAAAAGGAAAATAGCCCTTCTTTCATTTCAATACCTTGGTTTCATGTAAGGCTCATAATAATGTCTCTCCAAATCACCTTGTTTAAACCATTTCTCCCCAACATATGGGATTCCGGTGGCCGCTGATATAATGGTAGTAGGTAAAGTAAAAGTGATACCTGCTAGAGTGACTTGGTTGTCTTGGAGTTTAGATATGAAGAGCCTAGTCAACTTAGGATGGTGTTCCACTGCCTGAACTTGCTCACAAAAATTATAATAGCCTAGATATTTGAAGGATGTCACAACCATAGGAGATGCCAAGAGTTCCCTGAGATCCGTGGGCTCAAATCTGTGTATCTTGCCTCCTTTGTGTGTTTTCTTGGCCTCTATTTCTTCTCTCTCTTTTTCCTCTTCCCCACTGTGTGGTTTGTATTCCTCATCTGCCATGGTGTTCAATATCAAACCCTAGGGAGGTATAAGGTACTGGGAATGTAGTTTTTTGGTAATAGAAAATGGGGAAGGGTAAATATGAAGGAGATGGGTGAAGGGATATATGTAATGGAGGAGGATATAGGGTACTAGTATGATAGCTTTTGAGATGGGGGAAATTGTTTGCAATGTAGGGGTTTTGGGAGCCTAGGTAGTTGTGGCACCTAGGACATAGGGTTTTGGGACAAAGGTTTAGAGAGTATTTGGGATAAAAGGTTTAGGGAAAGGGAATGAAGGTGTAAGGGAGTGTATAAAAGGAATTAATAGTGCAAGGGTAGTTTTGGGGGAGATCTAGGATTTAGATATAGGATGAGCACCAAATCTTCAATTAAACTTTTAAAACACTTTGGGAGTGACTTAAGGAGGAAGAAACACACTATCCTTCGCTGTTACTTACTTGTTTGGAGGTCGAATGCACTTTGGTGGAGCTAAGGAGGTGACTCTAGCCTTTCTGGACAAACGCGCAGCGCCAATGGGGAGTGCGCAGTGCCTCAGGCAAGTACGCAACGCCTTAAGGGAACGAATAGCGCCAGGTAAATGTGCAGTGCATGAAGAGAACACACAGTGCCAGAAGAGAACGCGCAACGCTTGCTTTTTTCTGCTGATTTCCGCCCATAATTGGGAAAAGGGTCTCTTGGGGTTTGCTCAATCAGTGGTAGGAGGCAAATGAAGATGAGTTTGAAGCTAAGAAGTCCTTTATAGCTGAGTGAATTTGATCTTTTAACTTTAAAACCCACTTTCTAATGTTTCATTTCACCTTTTTGACATCTTTGCTAATTTCCTTTCTGACTTTTTCCTTTACAGGTGGATGATGCTGGAGTTTTGGCAATCTTTACTCTTGAATGTTGCTTGGATGAAGTTGGCACATAGAGTTTGAGTGAACAGCTTAGGAATAGTAACTTATTACATATAATGGACATAAAATTACATAAATAAATAAAAATATTACATCTCTCTTTTTGAAATAAAATTACAATCTTGAAACAAAACTCATACTTTGGAATGAAAATTAGAGCTTGGGCAACCATGGTTACATGTTTGCAAATCCTATTTGAATGAAAAAGGGATATTATTTCTTTCACTCTCATGCTTTTGCTGGCCTTATGCAGTGAATGATATTTTTTTGGACCTTGGAGGAATGAAACCTAGTGACCTAATGGGACCTTGAATAACTAGACTTCATGTAGACTTGACTGACACAAGACATGATGAAATGAGCTTTTATAATGGATGTATGCTTAGTAAGACACAAGAAGGTGGGCCAACAAATATTGATTTTTTGAGGGAGAGTGGCATTTTGATTTGCGCTACCATCAGTGAGTAAATTATTGCATGAGGACCTAAGTGGAATGATAAAAATTTCAACATGGGATACTGATATGATATAAAAGAGGAGTTTTGATCACTGATGGTAGTGTGCAAATACTGACTCTAACAAAACCTGTAGGAACTAGGGTGATGGCCATGATGATGGGGTATAGCTCATGTATGGACTTTTTCCCACGTGCTAAATGTATTTGTCCTAACCATCTTTTGCATTTTGTGGTACATTTTCTTGTTGAATGTGGCCATATATGATTTTATCTTTCTTTTCAGTTGCATTAACCTTCGGGCTTCATTCCAGGCCATGACCCAAGTTGTGGGCAAGGAGAAGGGGCAAACTAGCCCTATGTGGACCCAGTGGAGGAATGTGGACCCATGTGGGAGAAATGATGAATGGGGTAATAATGAATGGAAAGAGGGTAATATTGCACAGATAAGGGAGCGAGACCACGCATCCAAAAAGGAGGTTTCCCGTGAAATACCATCCCTGGAACCAAATGGTCAATAAAAGAGATCCCACGGGACTAGAATCCAAGGTTAATACCTAAAAGGGATCTAGGGGACAAAAGCATAGACCTAGCCCATTCTTTTTGCTGAATCCCCCCATTAATCCGTGCCCAAAAGTGTCCATGATAAGCAAACTACAATACTCAATTTCGAAATGACAAGGCATACCTTTAGATTCGAGAGGCCCACCTTCAATCATATGATCATGGCAGATGGGCGAGGGACCACATGGCTAGCTCAGGTGGCGGAGAAAATGGGATAATGAGCTAGTTGGTGGCTGCAAGGGGCTACTAGTTGACGACTATGGACCATCTTGGAGAAAAAAAATTCTCCTAGGGATATTACCCTCAAAATGATGGGTAACAGTCACAAAATTAACATCTCCTAACTTTCTTAAAATCTAAGCTAGGTAATCTTTGAATGGCGAATTAAAATATACTCTAATTGCCTCATGTAATGGTCTTAAGAAATATAACTTCTTGTCTCGAAGCATAATGAACTTATTTCAACCAAACATGTCGTAAAAAAGGTCCACAACTGCCATTGAATAGTGCATCCGATCATCAATTTTATGTGGTTGAAAAATGTGCAAAAAAGTTCACAAAAATGTGCACAAAAATGAGTCTTGGCAATTTTCAGCCATGTTAGGAATGAAATGAGAGAGGGTATACAACCTGGAATGGTGATCCACCTCATCAACTGCAACTCTGGAACCGTTTTCCATCTTAGAAATAATCACTGAATTCGTTGTGAACTAAAATCCCTTGCTGGTACTTGAGTGTGTAATCTAGTAGATAGAGTGGAGATTCAAGGACAACATCGAAACATGTACCATATTTTGGAAGCGTCCATAATCGAGGTCCACTATCCCTTCTTTGCACATTGTCATAGGATTATTGTCTCCCAACAACATAGGAGATATAGTGCAATGAACTGATGAAGAAAAATAATGTTTTAATGTAGTAATATGATTAGAGGCACCTTATGATGAAGCAATAGTAGTCAAAACATGACCCTTACCTTTATCCTCTAGTAGCTTGTCTTCAATCTTCTTCTTGACATTGTTTAGTATGCAATTTGTAAGGTTGTGTTGTAGAAATACTTTTGCCATAAGATCAATGGCGTTCACCATACAGGAATTGTTTGGATGAGATTCTCTATTATAGTAGCTGTAACTTTTTCTCTCAGATTTCTCTCCCTTGGAATTTGAGGACTCCCTAGTGAGAGTTGGATTTTTTCTTCTTCTTATGATTTGCTTCCTTCTTTCCATTTGTTTGTTGCTTGTTCTTCTTACTATTCTCGAGTCTCCTGTATAGTAAGTGCATGTGCGGTTAAGTTTTTAAGAGCTCCCATTTGAATGACCTTATTTTGCTCATTAATGAGCGAATCTTTGAAGTCATCCATAGAGGGAATCTTCTAAGTTTTTCACATAGAAAGCCTTGTAGTGTAAAAAAGGAACAAATATAGAATACGCACGTCCTAGCTTTGAAAGAACTGAAGGGAAAATTGGTCCTCCTTCCTATCAATGCCACATACTTTAACCTATTGAAGCAAAGCTTTGAATTTTGAAAATAATTCTTGTAGAGTCTCGATGTTTCCTAGATAGTACTCAAGGATATGAGATCATACACTTGATGTTCTCTTGGTTCATTTGGCCTTCCAAATAGTCCCTCTAGCTTAGTTCATACTTAGTTGGGAGTTGAGCAAGCTTCAACGTGGAAGAGAAAGTTTGGAGAAATAAACAAGCATGGAAGCCCATAGGCCTCATCCACCATATTAAAATACTTTTGCTTCTCTTTGGCTGAATTGGGCTCTACTTCAGTCACCAAAGTAACTCTATAAAGCTCCTCATTGCACAGTAGAAGTAGGAGCTTGGGCTTCCACTCAAATTATTTGAATGGAGTAAGAATCACATTAAAAGTGATCTGATTCATCCTATTCATGAGGGCTTCACTCAATGAACCTATGACATATCACGTGTGTTCGTGGCATACTAAACAATACCCTTAATTTAATTAAATATTGGAAAATACCTCTAAAAATCACATTATTTAACCGCCTACCAATATGAACCCTGTTGACTACTGGAGTAGCACCTGATGATTATTTTACGACTCCATGCCCAAGGATGATCCGGAGGACACTTGTACCATCAGATGTCATCAGTCAACAGAGTTTTTTAACTCTCCTTCTATCTTCTCATCATCTTTCTTCTGTGTACCCAAATTCCACACCCTACGGGGAATTGTAATAAGTGATGCTAGTATGATGTTTCTTGAATTTGTAACAGGCCTAGGATGTGGGACTCGATCAGCAAACGAGTACACCTTGGAGTGTTTTTTTTATCCGGTGAATTATCCCTTTCTTTGCCCTTCTTTCTCAAGAGGGGGATAATTCTCTGGATTTTTTCACTCGTGCACACCCCAAAGCTGAGGTGACGGTTTGAAGATTGAGCCCCTGATACATCTTAGTGTCTAGGGTCAATGTATATTACCATACTAGATCATACGAAAAGTTTCGTGGAATTTGGCTAGGTCTAAGTAGGATTTTTTTAATAGTTAAAAATTTCCCGCAAAACGGGATTTTTTAATTATTTTTTATATAAAGGCATAAATAAGTGGCATTAGGAGATGCCTGGGGCGTATGACCAGTCAAATTTCATCCTCAGAGGCCCAGCATTCTCCTAGAGCCTACCTTGGGGGTCAAAGAATGACTCAGAGTCCTTCAAGAGGCAATTTTTCCAGTGACAGTGGCAAAAATGAAGAAAAAATTCAAAAAATAAATAATTGGAAAAATTTAAAAAATTTTCCAAAGTCAAAATAAGTCAAATTTTGACATGGAAGTCAAGCAGAAAGTCAAAGGTGACATGGCAAAGCAATGTGGGGCCCACCACATGAAGTTTCAACTCAGCTCAACTCAAAGTCAACAAAAAGTCAAAGTCAAAGTCAATCCAATCAAATGGGCAGTCAACGTTGAGTTCATAAGGCAAATCGATTTTTTTTTAAGTTTTAAATTTGATGAGATTCAAATGTGAAGAAATTGAAATTATAATGTTAAAGTGGGAGGGGACCCACCTCAGCCCACCATTCATATGCAAATAAGACAGTCGTACGCAGTCCGTACGATGGCAAATAAACTTCAACGCAGGTCAAAGGTTCAGCTACAGCCAGCTAAACGCATATATATATATCAGCATAATTCCACGTGGGCAGTATTTAACTCCGGTCAACAGAAGATAACGTTGCTACAGCAATTCACGTGGGCATCCGTACGTTGTCTCAGCTCCACGTTGGCAGTTAAGGTAGGCAGCTACAGCAGTTTGCACATGATTTATGTACAGCAATTTATGTGGCAGCCACCTCAGCACTTCAGCACAGATTTACACATGGTCAGCAACAGCTATTTACGTTGGGATATTCTCAGCATAAACGTGGACAGAACAGTCCGTTGGCAGCCAATGCAATCTTCAGTCAACAGCAGTTTATAAATCAGCAGTTGTACGGATTTGTTACCAGCAGTCTACAGCCAGTTAACACAAGTAAATTCTACAGCAGTTCACATGTTCAGTTAACAGCAGTCTCATCAGCAGTTATCTGTAGAAATCAAGCAATCATAGCAGCCACTTGTCATTTCATTTCTTCATTGGGATCTTCACCTTATTGCCATTTGTCACTGGAATTTGCCTTGGGATTGTCTCCCATTTTCCTATTTATATGAGCCTTGGGCTCTTATTGTAAGATGATAGAACAAGCTATTGGGCTGGCGGAGACTCTGCCGGATTTTGTATTCAGCATTTACATTAATAAATAAAAGTCTTTGGAGTTACCAGCTTCTCTTGTGGTGCATGCCTTGGTACATGAGGTATACTTGTGTCGTTTAATATTCATGTGATTTTTATTTGCTATCTAGTTGTTTTTCATTTTGCCTGAAGGCACTATTGTCTAGGGAGGAGAGATTTGCAGCTATCTCAAATCTTTTCTGGGCTTGGTATATCTTGTACACTTGTTGTAGCTTGTCCATTCTCGGT
>APFE030842371.1:0-10134 GCA_000404065.3 Pinus taeda | reverse complement strand
TTCTCTATCATCCCTGATCATCCATCTCAGATTAAGGCATCACCGCTCACTCCTACCTTGCCCCAAAGATCCCCCTGCAAAAACTGTGCTCAATCCCCGCACCCTGAATTGCATTATCTCCAATTGCCACAAAAAAACCAAAAATCTTTAAATCAATCCCC
Source organism: Pinus taeda (assembly GCA_000404065.3). Lineage (NCBI taxonomy): Eukaryota > Viridiplantae > Streptophyta > Pinopsida > Pinales > Pinaceae > Pinus > Pinus taeda. The sequence continues at coordinate 9,973 of APFE030842371.1, read as the reverse complement.
CTTATCAGTTTACTAGCCTAAAATCCTTGTTCCTAATTGGTCAACTCATCCTATTGACAAAATCCATCGAGTTTTGACCCGAGAGAGCCTTCTCATACCTCGTAGGGCTAGCTACGAGGTGAAATGGTTTGATGTAGCCTTGAGAGTTTGCCTATCTCAGCCTAGGTGAATTCCAAGTGCTAACACCTTCAATAACATCCCAATTCCCCAATTGGTAGCACTATCCCCTTAGATCCTTCCCCTAGCACTGGGGTTTTATGCTACCATACTCACTTCGTGTAAAGGTATCAACCCTTCCTCCACCATCAACATATTAATCCAAAATGATACCTCTTTCACTAGTTTTTCTCTGAAAGCTGATCTAAATACCACGTCTTTGTTCGAGAAGGACTGGTATCTCTCTGTTACGAACTTGATAACATACCCCTCTATGGTAGTCTATACCAAGAAATCTATTTTTGTCATCAGGTCACTATACAAGCATTGGAGTGTCGCGAGATTTGCGGGGACCTAATTGAGACATGTTGGTGTCAGTTCTTCTTGCTAGTTCTTCAATTTTAGTCTCCTTAACTAGTTATACAACTCTTCTAAAATTTTACAAAAGAAGATCTCGTACTGATCGCTCGCAGCCTCGAAGTACAATATTTCTTCATTCACCTTAGCAGTAGATTGACTTCGAAGGGTAGATTTTTTTTACACAAACCTATCCACTTGATTATCCCACTAGTCTCATATCTCCTGCTTAAATATCCTTGATACCATATTCTGAACCACTTCTTTTGATTTCTAGTCCCAACAATAGAACCATTTGTTGGCACAAAAATATCACCAGAGAACAGACCCTTGGTCTAGGCACAAGGGGCCAAAAAGGATCCACTGTAGTCTAGGCCAACACCAACATTTTTACCTTACCCAAGGGTAAGGAGTCTCACTCGAGGTGTGCCACGACTAGAACTAAGTAGCGTTGGAGAGATATCAAGGGAGATCCAAACATTAACTATCGATAGATTAAAGAGATCATTCATCACAATGTTATACTGCTACAGTTACCATATTCATCCAGTAGAAAGCCATAAATTAAAATTTTGAGCAGGTCTATAAACTAGAACAATACACTTAACCATAACACTATTCAAACTATTTCATTCATTCATTAACATAAACTTAAGGAAGATTCATTACAATATACATTAGGCATAAAGCCGTTTATTAGATACATAAAATACCATAGACATAGGATGCCTCAGACCTCTGACCCAGTCTAGCTATAGCCATTCTACAACTACTCAAGTCCTCGAGACCTTGTTATTATACACTGCTAACCCCTGCTAGATACCAAACCCTCTCCCTTGTTGTATTATGCTTTTATATTTTCTTTCACCATTCCCACTGCCAGTCTTGTTCGACTATCCTTTCCCTTAGCTGCTTTCTACTCTCCTTCTTATTCACTCGATTGCTCCCATTTGCAACTACCCGTATACTGTATTTTCTTGGCTCCATCCTTGAATGTGACCTCTGTAACTCAATCGTTTCTCCCACCACCTGTCCTTCGCTTTTATTCTCTCAAAAATTCAAAATTCAAAACGAAGCCCCCAATAGTGAATTGCATCAGCAAAGGCATCGTTTAACCATTTATTCCTATTAGATAATATATTTATCAGTAATACTTTTACTATGGCCATAAGACTATGATCAAATTCATGGCCATGCTAGCTAGAGTAAAATTCTAGATAACATTCCATTAATGTTTGTGTTGAGCCATTAAAGAATCTTATTGGTTGCATGCCATGATTGATTCTTTTCTCCAAGTTGAAGTTTCTGCTCAAGGGTTGATTTGAAATATAAGTCTTGCAACTAAATGAAAAGGTCCACATCAGGGATCTGGTAGAGCATAGAAGGAAATTTTAGTATTGTACCCATGGGTATGTGACAAAATCACACGTTCAATCCAATCCACACTTTCATGAATATAAAGACACACGATCTAATCAATGTTGTAGGAATGTAAATCTCACTTGTAGGAAAGTAAATTAATCTTGTAGGAAATCAAACCACACTAGAATCTAAAGGTTATTTTCTCAAGTATTAAAATGAATCTACGTTCCAAGGAAATGAGAACTATTTCTTGAAAACGAGAACTCTAGCCAAAAAACATGAAAAACAACCCAAAGACAAAAAGTGTTGATGCTACATCAACACTTTTTTTTGGATAGATTTTCAACAATCTATATCAATGGCAGTAAAAACTAAATTATTTTATAGTGAAAAAAACATGAAAAACACATGCAATTGATGTGGCATAAGCACCATTTCTTTTGGGTAAATTTTCAACAATTTTTTAAAAATCGCAGTAAAAGACAATTTTGTTTTGGTAAATTTTCAGCCTTTTTTTTAAATAGAAATGAGTACATTTCACTAGGCACAATTGATAAACAACTGCCACTATTCCACCATTAGTAAAACTATTTCATAAATGCCACACAAGCCAATGTGTCTCTAGAGACTTGAACCCAAGCTACTTGGGACACAAATCATGAACCATACCAGTTGAGCTAAGTTCCTTTAATAAATTTTCAGCATTTATAATAATGTTAGTAAATTCCAAATTCTTTTGCCCAAAAAACATGGAAAGCACATGCAACTTGATGCTACATCATTTTTTTGGGTAAATTTTCAACATCTTTAATAATGATAGTAAATGATTTTTTTTTTTTGCACAAAAAACATGAAAAAACACATGCAACTTGATGCTGCATCAACATTTTTTTTTGGTTAATTTTTTTTTAACAATAACATTAAACACTGAAATCTTTGTGCATTAAACATGAAAAATCAACCTGAAATAAAAAGTGTTGATGTCGGCGAAAATTTCAGCATTTTTAGGCAATGACATCAAAAATAAAGTATCATGACACCAAAAATTATCAAAATTCCAATAGTTTTCAACAATATGTTGAAGATAAATATCACTACTCTAAAAAACCTAAAAACTCCAACAATTTTCAACTACAATGTTAAAGATAAATATCATGACTAAAAAAGTTAAAATGTTGATATTTTTTAACCATGACATTAGATATAAAATATTATGACTCAAAACCCTTAAAATTTCATCATTTTTCGACTGTGGACTTTGAAACAAATATTATGACTATAACAAACCTTAAATTTTCAACAAATGCCGAGATCAAATATCATGATTAAATTAAATCTTAAAAATAAATATTTAAAGAAAAAATAATTATACCAAATGTTAAACATATAATTCTTTTAAAATCTTAGCCTAAGAGAATTTGGCATATTGCAATGAAAACTTGAAAATCAACCATCGAATTAACCCATAGTGGGCTTGCTTGACTTATTGGAATGAAAACTTAAAAATCAACCATCAAATTAACAAATAATAAAAACAAACTTGATTAATAGTAACGAAAATTGAAAAATCAACTCTCAAAAGGACACATATTGGGGTCAGGTTGCTAGTTGAAAATAGAGAGTTACCCTTAAAACGATAAATAAATCAATTAAAAATAAAAATAAAAACTAAATTAAAACATAACAAAAAAAACATAATAAATAATAAATAAAATAAAATAAACTCAAAACATTGAAAAAGGTTAGATTTAAAATTAAAATTGACAAAAAAAAATCAAATATAAAAAAATTTATATTAAAAAAATTAAACGGATGAAAAAAAGAAACATAATAAAGAAAAGATACAAATATCTATTTAAAAAAAATTAATTAAAAGAAGAGGAAGAAAAAGCATTAAAAAATACAAAATAAAATAATAGAAAAGCGCCAAAAAATTGTCTCTCGTTAAAAAAAAAATTTAAAAATTATGTCTCCCCTTAAAAAGAAAAGAAAATTAAATAAAAGAGGGGAAAAAATAAAATACAATTATATGTCCCCCATTTAAAAAAAATTAACAATTAAAAAATATAAAATAAGTAAATAAAAAGGAAAATGTCCCTAGCCCGTGGCTTGGCACCCCACAACGCCTAAGGGGCCCGAGCGAGGGGCTTGAGCAACCGTGCTTGCCCTGGCCCCCTCAGGCAATGTGGGGGTAACGACCAATTTTGGGTCTCAAATGTCATCCCCATGGCCCCCAAGGGGCCCCTCTGAGGGGCTATCACCATTTAATTTTACTTTTATTTTTAAATGTTTTTTTCTGTGTTTTTTTGTTTTTAAATTTTTATTTATTTATTTATTTTAGTAATTTTTTAAATTTTTTAATGGAGACATTTTAAAATTACTTTTGCATTTGGTTTGTTGTTTGTTTTTACAAAGGTGACATTTTTTTTAATTTGTAAATGTTTTTTTGCATTTTTTATATTTAATTTGATATTTTTAATGTTTCTTTTAATATATATTTTTATTTTTTTTGGGTTTTTTTATTATTATATGTTTATTATTTGTGTTCTCTAATTTTCACTTTAATTTTTATGTTAATCATTATTTTTTCAAGAAAAATTGGCCATGTTATTATTTTCTCGCATAAAATTCATAAAAAATGCTATTTTTAATTTTTCCCCAGAAAAAACAAACCTGAAAAACACCTATATCTCAGAGAAGAAGAATATGACTAATTAAAAATTTGTTAAATTTAAAAAATTATTATCCACTCTTAATACATTAGAAAATTTAAAGTTTCAAAAGTAAGCCGACCAAAAGTGGCGTTGATGCTATATCATTGATTTTCAATATCAACATGAAATTCTCTAACATTAAATAAAGATTTACATACTTGATAAATAAGAAAATTTAAAATGTCAAAAATATGCTCAAAAAAAATTAAGGTGAATCCTATATCTACACTTTTCAAAATCGAATTATTTTTTGCTACGTCTAAAAAGTGAGAACTCGATACAGTTCTCATTGGATTTTGCATTAACGATCTTGGTTGTCGTAATTATTATGTAATGCACATGTATGATATGAAACACATTCAATTACAAACCATTTATTTAGGCTTGTTTGTAAAGGAGATGTAACCATAAATTGAACGTTTGATCAAATACGCAATCCAAACTATTTAAGACAATAAAACTATTATGATTTTGGAAACATAGTAAGTTTTAGTACCACAACATAGTTGCAACAACAAACTTAACTCACACAATGTTGTAAATCCTTCAATAAATCAATTAGTGAGTAAATGAAGATGACATTAACACTTGAGTTGCAGCAATAAACCTACAATTCAAAGTTGCAACAATTTGTATTCAAAGTTGCAACAATTTGTATTCAAAGTTTCAACAATTAGTAATTCAAAGTTAAAGTAGAAATAAATAAAAATAGAAATTATAGCCATATCTATGTTGTGGATACAAACATTACCTCGCTAAGATGGGGAACTTTTTCTCCTTAAATGAGGCACAAGTTAGAAAAAAAATAGAATGTGAATGCTCAATACACCATTACTTGAATTGTATCAAAACATAAATTAAATTGCAAGAAATTTGGAAAATATAATAACGTGTTCTTCTCTTTCAATTCTTAGTTTTTGGTTACCCAACACATGGAGAGTAGAGGGGTTTTATATAATATGTTTTCTATCTAAATTAATAAAAGAGATGGAAGGACAACCATGATAGTTGGGTTAATCTTGTAACATTGATTTTCTAAGAAAATGGAAAAAAATGAACATTAATTGAATTGATTCAGTTGTGTGATAGGTGGTGGCTAAATCATCCTCTTTTCTTGGTCATCCAATTATTTCTATTTGTGTTGACCAACTTGTATTTTTTTGTTTGAATAATGTTGACTTGAGCTAGACTTGCTTCTATTAACCAAAACTTTGACTGATATGAGAAGGTAAAATTTTATTAAGGTTCACTGGCTCTTGGTAGACCGAGTTTCTATTTTTTTTTTGAGGTAGGGATCGCAAGTTAAATCTTCCCCTTTGACTAACAATTGTAGGTGACTATTTGACTGAGGTTAACTAAATTTCGACCCTCTTGTTCCGAGCTTCCATAGGACGAAATTCATCCTATTGTTGCAAAATTGGCTCTAATTGAAGTTGACTTTTTTTTTCTCTTTGCCTGCTAACTGTTTTGACTTGGTATTCATTGAGGTCATATTTATAATCTTGTTGGAATATTTTGACGTAATATTGATGAACTAAATTCTCTCTCTCATAAAGAAAGATTGGCTGGGTTTTCCCCTTGTGGGTTTTTCCTTGGTTATGAGCCTAATTTCCGATGTCTCTTGTCTCTTGATTACTATTTACTGTGATCTCTATTTCTCTATTATAGAAAGTGAATTGAGCAAAGTTTTTTGGTAGAAATCACATAAGAGAAATTTTTGGCCGGCACGTTTCGAACCAACAAGTGTGGTTCAACATCAGGACCACTTGATGACTGTAATACTATAAGAATATAGATTCTATCATTGGAAGTAGTTATCAATTTTGAATAACTATACTATCTTGATTGCACTATAAAATCAACATGGAATTAGAGTTTTGGTGTAGGAAAAGAGTTATGAGATCACCTTGAAGAGCATATTGAAGGAAATTGAGAAGCACTTTGAAGATTTTGAGATTCTACCTTCTATCTTTGATCACCCATATTCATCATGAATCTCTTCATGAAGGAAAAAAATATTAAAGGAGCTACTAATTATAGGGCATGGAAGGCTAGGATTGACCTAGTACTTGCAAGGCACAAGGTCTTGGGTATTGTTATAAGAAAAATTATAGAACTAGTTGATCAAACAGGAAAAGACAAATTTCAAGAAGTTTTCATCCTGGAAAGATGAATCATTATAGAATTTGTTTAGGATCATTTAATTCCCTATATTGCTTATCATTAATCTTCCAAGGCTATGTGTGGGGCCATTGCTGGTTTGTACACTATCAACTACATCAATCTAAACAATCAACTTCACAATATCAAGATGCAAATAATGATACAATTGCATCATACTTCATTAAAATTTCTCAAATAAGAGATGAATTCAAAACCATTGAAGAAGAAGTATCTCACAAAGAATTGGTAGTTATAGTTTTGGGCAGTTTACCTAGATTGTGGGATTTTTTGCATCAAGCATTTGTGGAAGAGAAAATGTAGGTAATTTTGACAAGCTATGGGGTGCCTACACTCAAGAACAATCAAGACTCTATTATTGAGGTGAGATTGAAGATCCATGTGAAGAACCTTTTGCAGCCAATTCAAGTAGTAACAAGAAAAGAAGCCCTAATATTGAAATATTTCAAAGAAGTTCTGGTAGAAGACAAAATTCAAGACCTACTCCAAGAAGGGAATATCCTCCATAACAAGACCTCCTCCCCCTTCTTGAGATTGAAGAGAAAATAAGCCCTAATATTGGAATATTTCAAAGAAGTTCTAATAGAAGACAAAATTCAAGACCTGCTCCAAGAAGGGAATATGCTCCGTAACAGGACCTCCTCCCCCCTCTTGAGATTGAAGATATAGAAAGAATTTAACAAATGTTCAATGTTTTCATTGTCAAACATATGGTCACTATCAATATAATTGTCCTCAAAGGAATTAAAGGGATGACTATCAAAGGAATGGGGATAAAACGAGGAGAGAGAAGGATCATGTTTTTGATACTGATCTAAATGAACCATATCATAAGAGGAGGCATAGGAAGAATGATTTTGATTCTAAGTACTCATTCTATTCTACCTCTATAGGTTCCATTGTAGGTCATGATGAAATATGGTTGATAGACAACGGTGCCTCTAGGAACATGATTGGAGGTTGTGTAATCCTCACTAAATTGGTTGAAAAGAAGATAAGTCAAAGAGTTTAACTTTGAGATAATTGAAATTAGGAGGTAATGTATCTATTAACAATATTTTATATGTTCTTGGTTTGAATAAGAATTTGTTGTCTATTTATTCTCTTGAAGACAAAGGATATAAAATTTCTTTCATGGATGGACACATTCTAGTATGGAAAAAGGATGCATCCTTTGAATATGCTAAAGTCACTGGTGTATGCATTGGAGGCCTATATTGTCTTCTTGGATGTTCAATTTGTATAATACCTAGGGGGTATAATAGGGGCCATAGTAATAAATAAGGTGGTTAACTCGTATCATGTAAGGGACCACAAGTAGTTAACAATAATGTAATAAGCCCATGGCATTAGATAGATGGTATTGAGGGAACCATGGTACCCCTAGGTATACTACACAATTCAAGTCGCACTAATAAACACCTATGATCTTTGTGTATGGCATTGAAGTTATGCTCATGTTCATTATAAAGCATTGTCTAGAATGAAATATTTTGTTAATGGTGTACCAAAAATTAAATTTGATCATGATGGAGTTTTCATGGGATGTTCCTTGGAAAGGATTTTAAAGGAAGATGTACAAGCAGTGATAGTAGATCGAAAGGAATATCATAGCTTGTGCACTATGATGTTTGCGGGAATATGTCCGAGAAGACTTTGGGTGACATGTATTATGTGATGATTTCTCTAGCAAAACATGGATTTATCTCTTAAATACCAAGTATCAAGTGTTTGAAAAGTTCTATGAATTAAAAACACAGGTTGAGAATGCTACAATAAAAAGAATCAAGACTTTATGGTCTGATAATGGTGTAGAATATGTATCCAAGGAGTTGATTGACTTCTGCAAGAATGCTGGAATTAAGAGGGAGATGATAGTTCCCTACTATCTCAACAAAATTCAACTATCGAAAGAAAGAATAGGAACATTATGGAAGCTACCAAGACCATTCTTCATGATCATGGACTACTGGTCTTTCTATGGGGAGAAGTTGCAAGAACAACTACTTATGTTGACAATAGGTTCCCACATCGAATATTGGACTATAAGAATCTTGAAGAAGTCTTCACACATGAGAGACCAAATGTTTAGAATTTACGTATCTTTGGTTGTCCTATTTATGTTCATGTGTCCTAGGAGAAAAGAAAAAGATTGGAACATTTTGGGAAGAAAGGTACTTTTGTTAACTATAATGAGAATTAAAAATCTTTTAGGGTTTATGTTGCAAGACAATGTTTTATTGAGGCTTTTAGGGGTGTTATCTTTGATGAAAATGTTTCTTTCTAGAATTCCATGGGTTCACACTTGGACTTTGATGATGATATACATGTGGCTTTGAAGATTATGGAATCAAAAGAACTTGAACCTATGGATCAAGACCCTCATGAAGAATTTGATGATCATGAATTTGTTAAATATCCCAAATCCATTGTACCTGAGACTAGAAAGAGACCAACATGGATTAAGATAACTTTGAATGAATTTGAAGGACATGCTACACCTCATTGGACCTTCATGGAAAGCAAGAAGCCGAAGAAGTACTTTTTTTATGTAGCAATGATGTGACAACCATCATTGCTACATAAGAAGAAGCCATCCCCCTATGAAGAAGCAAAGGAGGAACAAGTTTGGAAAGATTCCATGACTGAAGAATATCAATATATATTAAAGAATGATGTTTTGGAAATTGTGCCAAGACCTGAAGGAAATTTTGTTGTCTCTTCTAAGTAGATCTACAAAATCAAGCATGTTGTTGATGGAAGTGTTGAAACACACAAGGATAGATTTGTGGCTCATGGATTATCCTAGAAATAGGGAGAGGACTATGAAGGCATGTTTTCTCCCATTGCTAGGTATGATTATATTAGATTTTTTATTTCTCTTGCTTCTATTGTATGTTGGAAATTACATCAAATGGATGTCAAAATTGATTTTTTGAAAGGAGTCATTGAAGAGGATGTCTATATTGAGCAACCTCAAGGATTTGATGTCCATGATAAAGATACAAGTAAGTTTGAAAATTGAAGAAAGCCTTGTATGGGTTGAAGTATGAGAATGGTACTCCTGTATTGATGGCTATATAAAAATGACTCTTCGCTTGAATAAGAGTGAAGTTGATCCAAAATTAAACTTTAAAATTGTTGAAGGCAAGCCCTTAATGTTGGTGTTATATGAAGATGATTTGTTTCTAACAAGGGTTGAA
>APFE030842370.1:20718-41412 GCA_000404065.3 Pinus taeda | reverse complement strand
GGACCAAGCTGCAATATCTGCCTTGCTGACTCATCCTACCGATATGTCTTCTCTCATCTATCACATATCCCCCTCTTCTCCTGAACCACGACTTGACTTCCCTACTTTAGATGATAACATTCCTACACACCCCACTCCAAAAAATATCCAACCATCATCTTTTGTATAAGAACTCCTTAATTCCCATACTGAGCTTGAAGAAATACGCAACTACCTATAGTCTCCCCATGCTAATTACGCTACTTCACTATCTTGGCCCTCTGTTTCCCCCTCCGCTATCAATACATATACGACAGAAGGACTCTTTTCTATGAATTCTCCATGCTCTTCCCCACAGGGGATGCCATGATTGGTCAACCACATATTAGAAAAGTTGAAATGGAAGAATATGGTGTTCACCTCATATGCTACTATGATAATTGTTTTTCCCAGCATCCAAGGTTGAGGTATTACTTGTACAATCTTATGTTGCGGAATCATAGTCAAGCAATTGTTGTTGTTTTTGTGAAGAGAAACATTGAATAGGGATTTCCAATGACTGTTGTAGACCTTCGTGCATGCCTCCATGACATGCATGATTCCATGCTTCCTGACCAAATTATGTGCTTCGGATCAGGCCTTAGAGGGACACGCTCGTTCTGGAACAAAAGTAGAGGTGAACTCACTAATATGATCATACAAATAGGTAGCCCTACTTTCTTCTTCACCCTAAGTGCAGCTGACACCAAATGGCATGGCATGCACATGGTCATGCCTAGGATCCCCCCCCCCATGATTCATCCAAATTGCCTCGATGGAAATTCAATAATATAGTCAATAATCCAAATGTTGCAATGTGGTACATTCATTGTCGATTCACAATCTTCCTCAAAGAGGTCTTGTAAAAAGGTTTACATGCAAAGGACTTCTGGTGTAGATTTTTCCCTTACCATCCTTCTCCTTTTTCTTTCTTTTCCTTGATGTACAGTAGTCTCACAAAATTTAATTTTTTGTCTTTCCGGGTATGAGTGGAAACATAGGGGCTTTTCACACATACAAAGTTTCCTTTGGCTCGAAAACACACCTAATATGGAAAACCTCGATTGGGATGAACAAGTCGTAATGGATAGAGCCAGGTCCTTTTTCGATGAACACATTTCTTCTTGGAATCCTCGCCCTCCTGAACAACATGGACCTTATGTACACATCTCTAGAGAGAATGACCCATGCATCCTCCCACCACCATTGATATTTGCATCCCCTTGCCTTCAGGAGTACGAGAATCTTCTTAATTGTGTTCAACGACATACGAAATTCCACCCTACTATGGAGTTCCATAGGATTTGAATCCCACCTCCTCTTTGATCATTGATGAAAGTAGACGAAAGAAATATGTCCCCACTCGTAATGATGATAGGTTAAATGTACACAACTCTAACATGTTATACATATGGAGAGAAAACATCGATTAGTAACCGATTTTGTCTCAACATGTTGTTCTCTGCTACATCGTGAAACATGCATCGAAACTAGAAACAGAATCGAAAAGTTATCGAAAAATGTTGTCATGTGTCTCCCAGGCTATCCACCTCGAAAAACCTGTTGTTAATGTGTCCGAAAAAGTTTAACAGAAACAATTACTGATAGGGACATCGGTGCATAAGAAACATGCCACATGCTACAAACATTTCCCCTTTCACTTTGTATCCACTCATTTGTTTCGCTCAATGTTACTTGAACTGTTTCTCGAAGTGTTTCTCATGGTCTAGGTCCCCCCTTTCCAACATTGCTCTTCATTGTAGCATACATTAATAGACCTACTTCACTTGAAACACTAACTCTTCTTGAAGTTGCACGTTCTTGGTCCTTCTTTGCTTGCCAAAAACATAACCAATGGAAATAAATAAATCCTTATAATATTGTTCATGTCCTCCCTTCCTATTCCTCAATTCCTTCTCCTGTTGATGCATCCTACACTTCTTTTTGTTGGAGTGAACTACTTCTATACTTCCCTTTTTGCACACTCCCATTAGACATAGGCTCCATTGCTGAAGCAATCATTTTGCATTAGAAACAAAATATATATGTGTATGTTCCATGGCATGTTCATCGAGCACCTATTAACCCCCATATCCCCTTTCTCTGATGACACCTCCACTAATGATATTTCGAATTCCCTTGAATCCGTAGACTTTGATGAATGGTAATTCCTTTCTCACCTACACCATGGAAATAACATGGAAATTGATGACATGAACATGCTTGGACATCGCGACTTTGACTCTAACTACAATTGGGCCCATACTACCATGCCTCTCCCTTTGTAAGAGATAGCCATACGTTTCATAGACTTTAGTTTCTCATCCACCCAAATCCATTCTAGCCTATCTCCAATTCCCCGCTCGCTCACCTCAGTATTGCCCACCCAACAAATTGCTTTCACCATTGTCCTCACTCACTTTAAGACCACTTCCTCGATTCCTCCACTTTGAATGCTCATCCAAGGTACTGTTTGCATGAGGAATTCTCATTTAATTTATTTCCTAAAATATACATTTCATGTTGAATCTCTTCCCAATTCAAGTACATTGCTCCTACTTGCTCCAATAGGTGTTGTGGCATTTAACATAAAGGTGCTTACAATTCATTCTGCCCTTCACATTCCTTTAATGTCAATGCATCCTCTTGAGGTCCAACCACTTTTGCATCTCGAAGAAAAAATTGTCACATCAAATATATTTTAACTGATGAAATGAGCTTTATTGGTCCTAAACTTCTTTTACACATAGACGATCACTTAAGGGAGGTATTTCCTTCGTATCAGAATGTGCCTTTCGGAAATTGGCCTATCATACTTGTTGGTGATCTTGGGAAACTACCTCCTATGAAGGGCATCCCCATGTATGTTGTAAAATCACGTGGAAATTCCCTTTGGTGTGCCTTTGACACGATCATCACACTATGTACCATCTTTTGTCAACAAGGGATGGACCCTCTTCAAATTGCATTTCACCAATTTCTCATGAATCTCAAAAATGCAACACTAACAATCGAAGACTAGAACCTTCTCATGTCAAGGGAAAATTCCTCTTTTTCAAAGGATGATAAATACAAATTTGACAATGCAATCCACCTATATCCAACGAACCTAGCTATCAAATTGCATAACAAACAAATGCTCAAAAAATTGAACATGCCAATTGCACGATGCTACGCGGAGAAAAGGAACCACCATCCTGCTAGTGCACATGAAGAAGATGTTCAATTGGATGAAAAAGTTCTTATTTGCAATGAAATATAGGTTTTCCTCACATGTAACTTGTGGGTTGAAGTGGGTCTTGTAAATGGATCACTTGGAAAGTAATTTCCATTTTCTATGCAGTTGGATCAAAACTCCCTCAATTACCATCCTTTGCTATTATTGACTTCTTCCAATATAAAGATCCACCATGGCATGCCTTCAATCCATCTTATGTTCCACTTGCCCCAATAACGCGAGGGTTTCGCAAGAAAATTCCCCTTCGAATGGTATGGGGTTTTACAATACATAAATCGCAAGGAATGACATTACCAAAGGTGAAAGTGGGCATTGGCAACATAGACCGACAAGGCTTAGCATTCGTTTTTATCTCTAGAGTTTGAACGTTGGTTAATCTTCGCATCTGTCCACAATTTTCCTTCAATCGCTACTCCTGCATGCAACACAATGCTTACATCAGACATAGGCAGCAAGAGGAATCCATATTAGCATCAAAGTCTTTGGAACCACCTACAATATGATCACTACATTTAGACCCTTTTGATTTCCTTTCAATAAGCATAATTTTCATTCAATTTCACAATAGTTGCTTTCTTTTACAAATAGTTTCTACGAAACTCAGTTAAAATTCCATAAATTTTCCCCTTTCTACAAAAAAAATTGTTTGTGTGCATTCGTATTTAGAAAAAAAAAAAAAAAAAAAAACGAGACTTTACAAGTTTACATTTCACTGATTGATATGAGAATACTTTACAACTCTGCTTGAAATCAAAATACTTTAAAAAATGCTTGACAGGGAAATAGAAACTAAAATATATGTTCTCACTTACTACCAAATCTCTTTTCATCTCTCCAAGGAGTGACTTACGACAAAAATTCACGGTGATTTTTCCAAACAACAAAAGGACTCAAAACCTACTCTGAACAAACTTTCAAAATAGTTGAGGTAAAAAATACAACACAAAAGGGGAGTATAATATGCCACATGGGCTACTCTAATAGTGCTTATTATAATACACCAAAAACTTTTAAAAGGGATCTCACTTATGTGTTTTGGAGTTTAGATATTTTCTTATTATTATAAATAACTAATGTTATATGTATTAGAGTTTTAGTATCAAAGATTTCTAAAATAATTCTTCCAATGTCATAACTCTAAGATAACTCTATTATCAAAAGGTTCCTCCCACCAATAGACTACAACCACTCTATGGCTTTCCTGACACGTCATTCCAACCAATCACGTGAGGGGAAATCTGGTTCCACCAATTAGAAGCCTCCCTTGACTAGGGTTTTGACCATCCAAAGGATAAGTTTATCCCAAAATTTCCTTTAAGTTCATAGCCTCACTCCTATGCACAAAAACAAGACGTTCTCTCTGATTCTTTTCATGACTCGGCCAAGGGACCTTGACTCTGCATCATGCAATGTCTTAGACGAAGAACTCTAGAACCTCCCTGATTATAAGCTCTTTTGTTGCAAATGCTTCTTCAACCCAGTCTTTCCGAATATGTCTCTATCTCATGAATTTGTTAGACTCCAAAACATGCTTCATGGTTTGATGATGATACCTTTGGTTATGGAGGACGATCTACGACATTATCCCTCCTAAGATTGGGTGATACGTTCTCCAATGAATTCCTGGTCACTGAGTCTTCCCTTCCCATTGGGAGGGAATCCTACCCAAGGTGGCATAGGTGCTCCTGCGTTGCTTACTTACCACGAGTTTGGTGTGGACTCTTGAGAGGTTCCTACCTCACCTACTACACATCAACGGTGCCAGGCCCTATGTCGAGCCTGCAAGTAGCTCCATGGAACTTGACAAAACCTTCGAGTGCCTCGACAACCATCCTAAGACACTAATACTAGGTATCCAGCATGCTGAGAAGGCTAGGTTAGCGGTCATTTAGGCAAAGTTGTTGGCTCATCTAATCCCAAGGGAAAAATTTCCTTCACATTAATCCAATGCTTGTCATGCAACACAACAACTTGTATCTTGGAAAACAAAAGGAATGCAAGAAGATAAAGACCCTACTATCCAACGGGTCTTACATGTAATCTTCATATTAATAAAAGGGTATCAGAACCCATATCTTTCAAGTTTCATCCACCCTCTGATGCCTCAACCATGACATGTAATTGGTTTTATCTCTTCCTTAATAAGTTATTAATATTTGTTATCATGTGGTTTGTTATAGTATGTGGTTTTTTATAGTATGTGGTTTGTTATGCTGCCTAATCTGTGTTATCATGTGGTTTGTTATGTTGCCTAATCTTTGTTATCATGTGTTTTGTTATAGCATGTGATTTTTTATGCCTCTTAGGCATCAAAATTATACGTTTACCTTTACCAGTCATTACACACATATTTTCCTTCAAATTTTACACACACACACATATATAACTCATCCCCATATGAATGTACCACATATGCAAACATAAACAACATAATGCATTCCTCCAATCCAGAACCAGTAGTGGAATCAGAGGTTTACTAATTGCAACATTCAAAATGAGACAACACAAAACATTTGCGATATGGTTACCTCTGATGTGGAATGGATGCAATAACATAAATAAATCATTGTAATAATTGTATTAGGTCCATAATATTAGAGGTTTTGATATTATATATAATCGCAAGATGCCACAGTTGCAAATTTGCACTATAATAAAGCTCCAATATGGTGCACGCAAAATTACAATTAAACTCGTTTTAATATCAATATCGCATCCATATTGTTGGCCATTTGAGATTATTGCACATAGCGAAAGTTCTAATAAATGTATGTGATCTTAGATTAAATCCAATATTATAATTATACCAGGTCCGCAAGTGAATCGACAATCGACGATTTGATATTGGAGGTTTCATTCAAAAGTATCGATACCAAGGCAAGTGGGAAATTCTTATTAATCAACGTTAATACACCATATCAGGTCTGGATATCAAAGATTAGACCAAATCTGAGGTCGGAGTTTATTGCATATCGCAACAGACACCTTCAAAATTATCAGGAGGATATGAATATTGCAGGAAGTTCTCTATCGTAAGTCAGAGATCACATGGTTTCAAGTGCTAACATATAACAAAAACACTGAATCATCAACTACACATATATGATATCGTTGTTCGTCTGTATAGTTAATAGATTTTGATTAAAACACATCAATGGTGATATTGATATAATCGCATGCAATAACATATATGACAAACTTGAATTAAAACAAAGTTCAATTAAAATAGTACTTCAGCTCAAAAACATAGCATAAACGTAAAGATAATAGAACCCAATACACATTCACTCTGATCATAAGTGAAATGAGTATGGTTCTTCTTTCTATTAAGACTTGTTTATAGCTACAGTACTAAAAACCAAAATACTTCTCACAAAATTTAAGGCCCCTTTTCTTCATAACAGTGAAGGGGATTTAAAGTTTAAAAATCAAAACTCAAATATAGAAAAGTCCATAAAATGTTGCGATGGTCCAAACAAACCACGCTTAAAATAAAAATATAGACTAACATTATAGTCATGTTACAACAAGTTCATCAATACTTGGATGAAGACTGATCTGCCAATTCTTTTTGCAATTCACATATATCTGTTATCAGATTCAATTTAGGTGGATGTTCAAGCCTAATTCACATTTTTACAGTGAATAACACATCACTGAGTGCTAGAAGCACTTGGCTGGTTGTATTTAGAAGACACGTTAGAATCAACCATTGCCCATGTGGTTTGACTAGGAAATTCCAATGGCATTCCATGTCAATCTTTGATAGAGATTTTATCCGCTCAATCTTCTTCATTGATGATTCTTGCCAAGATTTTGTCAGTGTTATAACATCAAGAAACGTATCTTCTGGGCACTCTGAGATTAAATTTTCCTACAATAGGCTATTGTTGATTGATTCAATCATGTTGCTAGATATTTCCCTCGCACTATAGATGTCCATCTCCACATTTTTAAGCCTTATCTCCCATTCTTGGAAGACAATCATTTTATGAGATTCTTCTATTTTTGGAAGATTTACTAATCGGCCCTCAGAGTTGTTCTTCCGGACAATGAAATCGGAGATTTTCTCTTCAACTTCCTTGCTATATGTCTTTAGATCGGACAACTAGTTCATAAGTGCATCAATTGATTGGCACATCTCTTCAATAATGGCTAGCTTTTGGCAAAATAGAACTTGCTGATGAGAAAGTATGTTATTCAACTCCTCTACTTCTTTCATGAATTATTTCATCTTATGCTTAGCCTTCAGTTGCTCAATCGTACACTCTAGCTCCTATATATGGCCATCTCAACTCTTCATGTCAGATTCATATTGAATCTTCATCCTATCGAAACTGGTTTGAAATTTTGCAACTTGAGCTTTCCATTGTTGGATGATTCCTTGTTTTTCATTTTCTAAATTTTATTCAAGGTTCCTTATTCTATCATATTTCTCCCTTAGGATTTGTTGCACTTATGCAGCTTTGTCAATTGTTTCACTAGCATAAGCTCCTCCATATTGTGATAGTCTCCCAAGATCTTCGGCAGGGATCACTTCGACATCTTTCCATAGTACTTGAAAGGAGGTATTTGCGGGCACCAAAGCCTACCTTTCTTCATTCCTTCTCCTTTTTCTTTGTCTACTGACTACTGCTTTTTGTTTGGGACTGTAAAATACGTCCAGAGGAGGAATTTCCTCAATATTGAGAATGACCTTAGAGGTCAAAACAATTTGGATGTTTTCCAAATCATTAGTGTCCATAGTTTCTTTAGAAGCCTCAACAGTGAACGAGGTCTTCTCAGTGATTACAAGAGTCTGAGAAATTTGTGTCTGCAACAGGGTTTGTTGTTTTTTAGGGTCGGTCTCTTTACAAAACTGATCCCAAATCACATCTAGACTTTCTTATGTCATTACCTTCTCTTCCTTTGATTCGCTACCTGCCAATGTTTCAATTACATCAACTGTATCTTGACTCTAAGATGTGCTCATTCTTGTGTCTTCTTCCCTGTTCTTGTGATTTAGATTAGGAATTTCACTAGGCAAATGGAAAATCCTTTTAACTGTGTATTGATGAAATTGCACTAATTCCTCAACTATGAGCCGTTTTAATGCTTCTTTTTCAACCTATGCATAATTTGAGGTCGATTGAAAGAAATCATCAAATTTATCAGGCTCATTTGTAAAATGCTTGATCTTTGCCTGTGTTATAATATTTTTTGCAGTATCATTCAGATCATACTACCAGTTTGAAATGGTTGGAAAGTTCATCAATTGGATTTCCTCCATCTCCTTAGTAGCATGTTTGAAATTCTCTAAAGAATAGAATCCACAACAAAACATAAAAACATGTGATGTTGTCTTCTTGCTTTCTTTCATGACCTTAGACAGGCCATTTCCCATAGTTTGGTAGTCTATTTCCTAAGCTAGGGTCTTATTGGGGACATACAAGGGCAACACATGAGGTTTTGCAAGGCTACCAAGAACTCGAACATAGGTAAATGATTCCTACCCAAACCATCTTCCAACTGATAAGAGTCCAATTTTGCCTTCAGCGAAGATTCTAAGGCACTTCTCATTGAAAAAAACTAGTAAAATGGAAGGACAAATCCATGGTTAACCTTGTAAAAATGGGATCAGTATATTGACTCCCATAGAACATTATGGTAAATGTGAATAGGTAAAGGGTCTTCAATAGTCCATTCCCATCCCATGGATGGAAAATCTGAAGCGAAAAAAATACAATCCATAATGTAGGCAGTCATGTAGAATGGGAGAACATCAGTTTAAAAAAAATCACACTTCTTCCTATATTCTAGGATTTCGATACTTAGGTTGTTGGACATAATAGTTCCCTAGTCCACTACATAACTCTCTGAGGCAACTTCAATCAGGGGTACCCATTGAAACTTCTGGGTATTGGCATATCCAAACAATCTACAGATCATTGTAACAAAAAAACAATAAGGTGCATTAAAAGAGGCTATAGCATACATACCCTTGTCCTCCAGCTTATGCATGTTTGGGTCTCTACTCTGTTTTTGAATAACCTCAGAATTTTGTTCATTTTCTTGCATGAACTTCTCAATGAACTCTTTATCATATTTCTTCTGAGCTGATGGGAGGTGGTACATTGTAGAAAAATATTTTGCAGTGAAAGAGTCGATGATCGTCTATATCTTGGTCATGAATTTCCTATCTATGATGTTCATATGATCAATGACCCATATAATCATATCCATATAAGGAAATATGCTTGGTCGAGCACCATATCTATGAAGAAATGAATTGGCCACGTCACTGTATGTAGTTTTTGAAATAGGAACCATATCCTCTGTTGTAACTATTCTTTGTGTGACTTTTGGTGCTTCATATTCAAAAAGATTATACATGGCCTCCCAGCTAGCGACCCCAACATCAGGGGTGTATGTCATGTCGAAAAATAGCCCAGCCACTTCTATGACCTTAGGAGGAGGAGAAACTAGCTGTTGTTGAATGATACCTTTCCTTCTGGGTTTAGCCAATCGAGACATTTCTCGTGACTTATGTTTATCAAGACTAGCTCGCGAGCTAAAAACACAAGAATGACCAATGCCTACACTTAGAGAAAATGATGAATTATGCATAAATCCAATACTTTTATGAGTGAAATCTTCGCGAATCGTTAGTATTAATGAAAGCATTTAGAATATCAAAAACCATAAATTCACTACATTCACCATTAATTCACACAACATGCATCCACGTGGCCTTCGGCACATGTCAGATTTCATCACATCTTTTGGAATGAAACCTCTCTTACATCTGTCGATCTCCAATTGTGATATGGCAATAGCCCTTGATTCCTTTGAACTGTTTGTGACCATCATGCTAACCCCCAAATCAGAGCCCTCTCTATCGTCCATTTCTAATTGGAGGTATAACGTTGGTGCATGATCTTTCAGTTCCATGATTTTAATGTGCTGATCATCTTCTATGTTTGGCCCTTAGTTCCATACATCATAACGCGACCATAGTCTAGCCCCCGCATCGGAGCCCTTCAATTAGAGGTTATCAATTGCAGGTTTCACTTTGATGCAAAATATGCCTCAACCTCTAATCGTTGATCTCCCATACGTGACGCCATCAATGCCATGCATCTGCCACCTATCACCTTGCGAGTAGTGCCACGTGTTACCCTTTTTTGGCCTACTGTGAGCCTTGAAACTGCCAAATCCACCTGCCACATACCAACCATGTTGGTATATCATGATGATGTCAGCATCCATGTGTCATTTCTCGCAACCAATTATTGGCTGCCATGCATCCCTTAATGCATCTAGTCATTGTTTGCCATGTGTCTCTTTTCGGATCCAGTGTTTTTGTACCATGCGTCCCTTTGAGAGGAGAGAGAAAAGGCTGCAGCTTCTTTGGTTTTGCAAAAAAATTCCTTTGTTAATATATTATCACCCATCTTGACACATTAACACTAGCAACCCATTCCCAATGATTTCATCACATACCATAACTCACATATCCTCATTTTTGAAATGTGGTCACTCTACCTCAATTCAAAAGATAAAGTACATGGAAACCCTTATGCATGAACCAACAGATGAGAAAACAAAGCACATTGTAACCTATCATGAAGTCGATTAGGAAGGAAGACAACTATAGGAAGAAGAGTAGTAACCTAGTTGTGTAAGAGAGGGTATCCTTTTTAAGTAGTTGAGTGTGGCCACCATTGTAAATCACTTGTTTCTTCTAAGACCCCATAGAAGGGAAAAAACTTGTAAAGTGATGAAATGTATAACATCACTTCTATCCCACCACCCCTTGATCCCGTTCCCAATCCGTTCTCCCGGCGGGAGTGGCTCAAGAGCGGGCCAAGAGCGCACTCTCGGAAAAACAATTCACTCCATTCATATTGCTAGATTGATTTGGGGAGCGTCGCTCCCATGGCTCCAGGAGAAGTCGGGGAGCGATCGCTCCTGACCACTCCCGAGCTATGAAAAAATGCTACTGGTGGCGTGAGCGACGCCAAAAATATTTCTTAGAAAAAAATAAATTATGCCGGAAAAAAAAGGCATTGGTTGGGAAAAAAAGGGAGGGAAGGGAGGGAAGGGAGGGAGGGAAGGAATATAAATAAACCCTCCCTCCAATGAATTTCATTATCTTAGAAATTGTGAGTGAGAGTGAGAGTGAGAGAAAGAGAGAGTGAGGCGACAGAGAGATCAAGTGAGAGTAAGAGCAAGGAGCAAAGAGCATGGAGAGAGAAAGTGCCAAGGAGCTAGGAGCAAGGGGAGATTGGAGGCCAAAGAGGTAGGCTCTATTCTAGCAATGTTTTTTTTAATGTTCGTTACTAAATAAATAAATATTTTTTTTTCTCCCATTCGCATTCCCATACCAATTTTTTGCAGATTCAAAACTTCAAATTTCCAACATCATGGTTATATTTCTTGGCATTTTCTTCTTCTTGGTTCCTTTTTTGGTTATTATGGTGTTGGAGAGTAGAAAAAGAAGGGTTGAAAATGAAGAAGGGGATGAAGGAGTGGGTCATAGTGGATTTGATGAAAACCTCGGAGAGGAGGAGCTGGAGGAGAGTGAACATCAGTCTCAATAAATAAACAAGACCAAACTCCATTGCGGAAATATGTTAACAGGCCTGAAGCAGGGAAAGGGGTTGGAACCACTAAATTTCATTGCCCTCATTGCAACAATAATTACAAAGGTTCATACACCCGTGCCAGAAAGAACCTCTGTGGGAAAAGGCCATGGGATGGAGATAAACAAATAGGAATCAAAACTTGTACAGGTGTGTCAATACATAAGGGAAGAGGAGGGAGCCCAATAGAAATCTAAAAAATCAAAGGGTTTGTTTGAACCAAGCTCACAATCATATGCACAAAGAACACCTTCAACATCCTCCCAAGGCAGCAGCTATGGAGGCACAGGGTCACCAAGTTTAATGTGTAGAAGCATATCAAATTTCCTTGATGAAGGGTGTAGGAATGATGTCGACTCAAAAATTTCCAGGTTTCTCTATGCATGTGGGATACCATTCAATGTTCTTTTCTCACCTTATTGGCACGAAATGGTTTCTGCCATAAATGATGTCCCTAAAGGATGTAAGAGCCTTGGCTATGAAAAGGCTAGAACCATTGGACTTGATAATGAAAAATAAAAAATATCACATTCTTTGAGTAGAATGACAAGTTCTTGGACTAACCATGGGGTGTCCATTGTATCTAATGGATGGACAAATGTAAAAGGAAAATCATTGATAATTTTTCTTGATGTGTCTGTTAGTGGTGCCATCTTTCTTTCATTATATGATTACTCAGACAAGTTCAACACTAGCATCAACATTGCAGAAACATTACTTGAAACAATTGACCATATTGGGCCATAAAATGTCATCCAAGTCATCACTGATAATGCTCATAATTGTAAGGTAGAAGGAGAAATTATTGAGAATAAATACCCCAACATATTTTGGTCTGGGTGTTTGGTTCAAACAATGAACCTTTTGATGCATGATATTGTTAAGAACAAAAATGAACAATACAAATGGATTGGTGATTTGTACAAGAGAGGGAAAGAAATGATCAAATTTATTACAAATCATAGCAACACCCATGGCCTTTTCCGTAGTCACTCAAGATTGGAGTTGTTGAAGACTGTGAGGACTAGATTTGGTAGATATCACCTCACCTTCAGGTGCCTTTTGAAGGTAAGAGAGTCATTGCCTAGCATGGTATCAAGTCCACACTGGCAGGTATTAAAAGAAAGGGCTACAAATGCAGTTGAGAAGCAAGGTTTTGAATAGGTGGAGGAGACCACTCTTGATGGTATGTTTTGGGCATGTGCGAGGCAAGTATTGGATTTCACCAAGCCCGTTTATCACATGATTCAGTTTGTAGATACATATAAACTAGTGATTGGTGAGGTGTAGGAGTAGATGGATACCATGTTGGGAAAAATAAAGATATTGTTCATAAAAATGATCCCAACTTGAATACATTGATTCAAGATTGTGTGTGTATATCGTCGGATAAACTTAATGTTCCACTACATGCCTTGGTGTATATCATTACGCCAAAATACTACTCTGAATCTTGGTTTGGCCAACCTGCACCAGGGGGTGGGGTTAGGGTCAAACCCCATATAGATGAAGAGGTATCTACAAGATATTTGCAAGCACTAGACAAGTTAATACCTAAAAGGGAGGAATCTGCTAGTCTGCATCTTGAATTAGGCAGATACTTCAGTTGCACTGGTTTGTTTGGTACTTTCCATGCAATGGAAGATAGAGATAAATTTGATGCTCTCACATGGTGGGAAGCATATGGCGGCTATGGGAATTTTTCCAAAATTGGAAAAAACATTTCTCTCACAAGGTGTAAATACTTCTTTTGTAGAGAGGTTTTGGAGCACCTACAGCTTCATACATAATGTGAAAAGAAATAGAATCAATGAAAACCAGGCAGAAATATTGGTTGATGTGCACTACAACTTGAGGTTGTTGAGTCATTACTATGATCGGGCTTATGAGGATCCAAAATATAAAATTTGAGACAACCACCCAAAGCATGATAATTTGGAGGATGGCAATATACATCTTGAGGAACTGGAAGCAGAACTTATGAGAGAGGAAGATGAAGCAACAACCATGCCACCTCCACCATCCAGTAGCAGTGCTCAAGTTTCGAGTCTTGTTCCTTTGCTTTCACCACCTCCATCTAAACCCTCACATGGAGGGCATGTGCCTTCTGATTATTGTTGTCGGTCTGTGCGGGAGGAGAATCCTAGAAGGCCACCACGACCTGCTCATACATTAGACACTTCTCGTGGCAAGGGGCACATGAAGAAGTAGATAATAGATTTACAATTTACTTGCCTTTTCTAGTTTCTAGTAGTTTTCATAATTGTTGACTCTTTCATATTTATTATGATATTTTTTGTAAACAATATATGACAATTTAAGTTTGAAGTTTTAACTTGGAAATTATAACTCATTGTTAATGATTCTGAATTATGAATATGATGCTTCGTGAAAGTTGTTTCATTTCATTTCATTTTACAACATTTCATTTCATGTTAGATATTATCTCTTGTAATGGTTAAACTTAACTTATAAGTACAACTTCAGTGATCAATGATGATAAATGTTATATATTGAATTTTCAATTTTGAAAGCTTGAAGTTGAAACTTTAATATTGATGAATCATAATTCATGAGACTCAATATGTTGTATGTTACTAACTTGTGGACGTGGTTAATGAAGATTATAACTCTAGTGATGTTTTATGTTTAATGATCATCAATGTTTTTTTACATTTTTTTATCAATTCACATGTACATGTTTTGTTGACATATACATATACATATACATATACATATACATATACATATACAATACATTACATATACATATACATCTATATATATATATTATATATATATATATTTATATTATATATATATATATAATATATATATATATAGAATATATATCTAAATATAAAGAATATATATATTATCAAAAAAATAATCAGTTGAACTGGGTGATTGAAAATGTCACTCCCGCACTGTCTTCGCTCCGCTCCTATGCAACCATCCCATAACACTGGTTTCAGCTATGGGTATATATGGTCACAACACAATAGTTTTAATATGGTTGGTGGTTTGCCCTATGGTATGATAATGTGGTCAAGGTATATATGTTGTTATATAGAACCAATATTTTAAATATAATCAATATTATATATATATAATATATAATATATATATATATTATATATAATATATTATATAATAATAATAATATATATATATATATAGGTTCTTACACCAATGCACCATGGATTAAATGATATAGCATATAAATATTATATGGTTGTGGCATTTCTATACAAAGGCGGTTTACATTGAACATTAGGTGTAGACCAAGGAACTGTGGAATTCTAGCTTGAAGGCCTTGTTCCCTATAGCCTTGGTGATGGTGTATGGCACATATCAGAGTGGGAAAATCTTTCAATGGTGTCCAATGAGGCGCTCCTTCTACAAATGTAGACAAACTTTATTTCCCACCTATAACTTATGTGACACCTGATGTTGATCATGGTGATGCTTGTACTTAGCATTGGCTTTGTCCAATATATCATGGACCTGCTGGAATATGTGTTGAATGTGCTCAATTAATTTGTTAGCCCTGTCAGCCTTGGACTGGAAATGAGTCAAATTTGTCTGAGTAACTACAAATGGTATGGTCACATCAATGGGACATAATGGCTAAAATCCCATCCCTACCTGAAAAGGGTTGTGGCCCGTTGAGCTATGGAGAGCTCTGTTGTATATGTGTTGGACATATGGAAGGCTTTCATCCCATGTGCATGGATGCTTCGAGTTGTACATGCACAGAATGTGTATGATCATCCTGTTGACGGCTTTTATTTGGCCATTAGTTTGGGGATGGAAAGTCACCGACTTAGTGAGTTTGGTATCCAGCATCGACCAGAGACTTGAACAAAATTAACTTAGGAATTTGGTGTCTCGATCAGAGACAATGGATTTTGGGATCCCAAAGTGTACCCACACTCACTCAAAGAAGAGCTTAACAATGGCCGTTGTTGTGATACTCTTCTTACAGGCCATCATAATGGCCATTGTAGAGAATCTGTCGACAACCATGAAAACATAGTTGTTGTCATGCTTGGTAGAAGGAAGGTCCGACATGTAATCCATGGAGATGGATTCCCAAGGTTGAATCAGAGTAGGTAGAGGAGTATATAGGCCTTACTTCTTGATGGTTGGTTTGGCAATGACATAAGAAATGAAGGATTTAATGTACCTCCCAACATCTCGACAAAGGTTCGTCCAATAAAAATACTTCTGCAATGCTTCTACTATTTTCTCTACTCTGAAATGCCTAGTGACCCAACTATAGTGCACATCCTAAATCATCTTGGCACACTCACTTGAAGGAACATAGATGTGTCCCAGGTGGCATAACAGTGCATCCTGGAGGTGAAATTTTGGAACTTGCTTACCTTCTAGGAGTGTTTGGTATGTGTTGTCGAATTTTGGATCACTCTTGTAAAGATGTTGCCACCTTGAATTCTCGTGCCCACAGGAGTCGATCAAAGTGATCAACGCCATAACTGGTGGTTAGTTGAGGAAGAATGCAACATTATTAGTGTTTCCCTTCTTATACTTAATGTTAAAATGGAATTGTTATAGGTATTTGGACCATTTCTGATGGTGATCGTTCTTTAACTTCCCTTGTGTTTGTATGAACTGTAGGGGTTGGTGATCTGTGTGGATGATCGTTTCCTTCCCCATAATGTAATGCTTACATTGACAATAGGTCTGCACAATGGAATACATTTATTTGTCGTAAGTGGGATACTTTCGAATTGTGTTTGAAATTGTCTCACTATGGTAAGCCACGGAATGCCCTTGCTGAGTAAGAACTGCACCAATAGCACAGTCAAAGGCATTTGTTTCAATCTCAAATGGTTGTTGTAAGTTTAGTAATGTGAACATTAGTGTAGAGAAGAGGTGATGCTGCAACTCAGAAAATTCCTTCTATTGGGTTTCAGACGAAAAAATTTGTCTTTCGCTCCACCCTTCGTGACTTGAATTAAAGGCCAGGTGATATGAGAGAACCCCAACACGAACTTGGGGTAGAAATTGGCAAGACCTAGAAAGCTGCAAAGCTCTATTAGAGTGGTTAGGGTTGGGCAATCCCAAATGGCTTGTATCTTTGTTGGGTCCATGTGCACATCCTTCTCATCAATGATGTACCCTAGATATTGAACTTGGGTTATGTCAAAAGTGAATTTCCGCAAATTGGCACACAACTTGTGTTGTCGTGGGGTTTGAAGGACTTGTCAAATATGGTGGAAGTTATCTTCCCAACTCTAGTTGAAGATCAAGATGTCATCTAAATACAACACCATGAATGCATTGGTGAAGGGTCGCAAGATGTCGTCCATCAATCTCATGAAAGTTGTGGGGGAATTCGTCAACCTGAAAGGCATGACCAACCATTCAAAAACGCCCTCCTTGGATTTGAAGTTAGTATTCCACATATCAAAGGGTTTGATAGGAACCTGGTGATAACCGGACCTCAATTCAATCTTGCTGAAATATTTGGTCCCCTTGAGCTGGTCCATAAGGTCATCAATCCCTAGGATTGGGTACCTATTGTAGACAGTGATCTTGTTCAGTGTACGATAGTCAATATAGGGTCTACAGGTCTCGTCCTTCTTATGTACCAATACAACTAAGCTCCCACATGGTGATGAGATTTTCATTATGTGCCCTTTCTGCAACAACTCATGAATCTACCTCTTGATCTCATCGTTCTCCATAATAGAGTGTCGATAGATCGACCCATTGGGTAGCGGCGTACCTGGGGTCAGATCAACAGAGTGCTTGACCTGACAGTGTATAGGTACCCCTGTAGGTGAGGCGAGAATGTCCCTATACTCCTTCATGACCTTCTCCATATTTTTCCTTTATGGGGAGGAGCCCTTTCTAGAAGTTGTGGCCACAACCTTCTTCTTGCCCTGAGATTGAATCATAATACCTCATTTCGAAGATCTCAAAGAGTAGGTTGGAATGAAATAAGCTACCCAAAGTGGGACTTTTCTAGTCTCTCTATTTTCCATAAAAGCTTTTTTTAGGACCTCAAAATGGTTTTGGAAGTTTAGGACCCAAAAAATGGCCAAAAATAGTAAATTGTGCTACAATTAAGGAAACTGTAAAACTAAAAGAGACAGTGTTGGGGGTCCAAGTGGAATAGGAGGGTGGCCACCAATATCCACCTAGATCAAGAAATTAAGTTCTTGTTGCAATAAGTTTTTTTATGGAAAAAAATAATAGAAATGGTAAATAAATATTAATATAGAATGAAAGAAACATGTCTTATTTTATTTAGGCTAATCTAATTTATAAACAAAATGGTCTTTGGCTATACAATTTCAAGCAAGATTGTGATTTTGTGTTGTTTAATATACCTTTTTGAATTCATAAACGGATTCAACAACCTTAAAAACCCTAGTGGTACTCAAATTCTATAATTAAATAACTTAAACTCAAGTTTTGAAGAATCTTTGTAAGATTTTGTTAAAATTAACCAAAAAAATGCCCTCAAAAAAAAGTCATTTTATAATAATATTGACCTAATAATGAGAGCTTCTAGAAAACGAATATTGACCATATTAATTAATCACATTTCTTAATTTTTTATAATGGTATTCAACAATACAATACTTTTTATTAGTTATTTTAATTTTGCATTATTATTTTTTAATTTAATTAAGCTATATTTAAAATAATGACAGTGACTTTATTTTTTTAAAACTATTAATATTTATAATAAATAAATCAATGATAAAAATTATTATAATATTATTGATATAAATAAATTAAAATAAAATTATTAATATAATATTTTTAATATAAATAAACTAAATGAAACCATTATTTTAATTTTATTTGTTTTTAATAATAGTAAAATGCTTCCTTAAAAACATAATATTCCAGATTCCATGTTTCAAAATATAAACTAAAATTAAAAAACTATTTCAAACATTTAATATCATAACAATATTAAATAATTTATATCCTTTCTCCCACCTACCCAAGCGTAACTAAAGACATAGGAGGAGACCTTTATGGAAAAAGATCAAACTTTTATCTAGAAGTCTAACTAAAATATGGGGATATATTTATTGATGAAAGGTAAATAAGTTTTTTATAACTTTTAATTTAATTTTAAATATCTTTTTTAACTCAAAAGGTCGGTTAGACAATAAAGGTCAGTTATGGAAAAAATAATAGAAAAGGTAAATAAATATTTTTTATTTTTTTTTAGGCTAGGGCGGGAGTTTCCGATTTACATGTCCATTAAGTATCTCTCAAGGGGGAAAGGTAGCCCAAGATTTGAACCCAAGACTTCCGGTTTGGTGAGACTTCATTTTCACGGCCCCCATGTGGACTTAAATAAATATTAATATTGAATGAAAGAAACATGTCTTATTTTATTTAGGCTAATCTAATTTATAAACAAAATGGTTTTTCACTGAAATTTGACTATATAATTTCAAGCAAGATTGTGATTTTTTGTTGTTTAGTATACCTTTTTGAATGCATAGATGGATTCAACACCCTTAAAAACCCTAAGGATACTCAAATTCTATAATTAAACAACTTAAACTCAAGTTTTGAAGAACCTTTGCAAGATTTTGTTAAAATTAACCAAAAAAATGCCCAAAAAAAATCATTTTATAATAATATTGACCTAATAATGAGAACTTCTAGAAAACTAATATCGACCATATTAATTAATCACATTTCTTAGATTTTTTGTGATGGTATTCCAACCATATAATTATTTTGTTAGTTATTTTTATTTTGCAGATTAATTATATTTTTTTTTTTTTTTTTTTTTTTTAATTATAATTAAGCTATATTAAACTAAATAATAAGTAACGATTTATTTTTATTACAATTATAATAATCATTTATAAAAGAAATAAAAAAATTAATTATTATATATTATTCCATATAAAATAATTAATAAATTAATTAATATAATATTTTTTAATATAAATAAGTAAATGAAGCATTATTTTAATTTTATTGGTTTTTCTTTAAAAACAAAATATTCCAAATTCCATGTTTCAAAATATAAACGAAAATTAAAAAACTATTAATCAAACATTTAATATGATAACAATATAAAATAATTTAAATCTTTCTCCCACCTCCCCAAGCGTAACTAAAAGTGAGAGACATAGTAGGACACTTTTATCCAGAAGTCTAACTAAAATATGTGTATATATTTATTGATGAAAGGTCAAAAGGTCAGTTAGACAAAACTACCAACCACTAATCAAATGTTTAGCCTAGCAAACTCATCAATCCGAGAGGCTACCCCTAAAGGTCAATACGTGAATCACTATTTTTGGGAATCACTATTTCTGGGGATCACTATTTTTACGAATTTAGAAATTGAAAGTTTATCTAATATTCTTGAGAATCATTATTTTTGGGAATTTAGAATTTAGAAATTGAAAATTTAAAGTATGAATTTTGCCTTTAAAAATTGAATTTCAAATATTTTGATACTCTTATTTTTGGGAATCGCTATTTTTGGGAATTTAGAAATTGAAAGTTTACCCTTATTTTTTGGAATTACTATTTTTGGGAATTTAGAAATTGAAAGTTTACCTTCTTTTTTGGGAATCACTATTTTTGGAATTTAGAAATTGAAAGTTTACCCTTATTTTTGGGAATCACTATTTTTTAAGCAATGCCTCAGATTATTATATCATTCAAAAGCCCGCATTCACATGGTTTCATAGTGGTTAGATTATCTTATTATTTGATGAATATATATTCTTTTCTGTGGTCACATTAACTAAATTATAAATTAAAGTTAATGTAGATATAAAAGAGTTAGGA